>JAMPIV010003465.1:0-189900 GCA_024509875.1 Oreohelix idahoensis | reverse complement strand
GGGTATCCCCCCCCCCCCCCCCCCCCCCCCCCCCCCCCCCCCCCCCCCCCCCTGGTATTTGAATATGTAACAAATAGTTCATGGGGGTAGGGCACAGTGTATATTACTGGACACATTTTCCCCCATGGTAGATGGGTGGATGATTTATCCGATTTGAAAAAGGAGGCCGAAAGAAGTTAGAGGCCTGGAGAGCTGAGAGGTATGCAAGCTGAGGATGAAAACCTAAGAGGTTGAAGATTGAGGCTGACAAAGAGGCTAAGAAATTGGAAGCAGAATGCCCGAAGACAAGAAGACATTAGCTGCAGAAAGGAAGCCGAGAGAAAGAAGACATTAGCTTGCAGAAAGAGAAGAGAAGAAATAGCTGCAGAAGAAAGAAGATTGACTGCAGAGAGGGAAGCAGAAAAATGGGAGGAAAAAGTTATCTCAGGGACTTTGTGGGGCAGCTTATGAAGTTTTTGCAAAAATGAGCAGAGGTGATCAGGAAAATTATGACATGCTAAAGCAGGCTCTTTTGTTAAGGTATGAAAAGAATGCAGAATTCTATAGGAAAAAATTTAGGAATGCTAAACTACTGTCAGGTGAAACCTATCACCAGTTCTCTGCACGAATAGAGACATACTTGGAGAAATGGACTTCTCTGGGAAAACCCAAGATCTTAAGGAAATGGTCCTTATAGAGCAATTAAGAGAGTCCATGGCTCCAGACCTGAGAAAGTTTCTCATGGAACAAGGTGCAGAGAGGCTGGGTGAGTTGCTAAATGTTGCTGAAAGGTATCAAGCAGCTCAAGCAGAGGTAACAGGTAATAAAAAGAAACAGGTGGACAACTTTAGGGCACCACAGAACTTTAATAAATTTGATCCTAGGGATCAACACAAAGGTAAGCACTAGTTTGATAGGCCACGGTATGAAAATAAAAATAAATTCCCACAATTCGATGAAAGGAAATATGATGAAAGAAAATCTTTCAACCAAGGAAAAAGGTGGTGTAAAAATTGTCAGATGGACAATCATGACACTGACCGTTGCAGAAGGAAACCTGTGTATATGGCAACCCTTCAGGTCAGGTCGACCTCAAGACAGGAGGAGGATATTATGTTAGATACCACTCCAGAAGAGATGAGGAAGGCACAGGCTGGGGATAAAACACTCAAGCCTTGTTTCAGAAAATTTGTCAACTTGTCATACAACTCCAGGCAAGGGAGATTTTTACATGAAAAACAAGTTGATGTATAGGAAGACTGGAGCTAGATCCAAAGGTCACGGACAGCTGGTTCTTCCAAAAAGATATAGGGCAGACTTAATAAGGAGCCTACATGTGAAACCAGATGGGGACCATGAGAAGATAGGTACCATCATTCAAAAGGTGGCTCACAATTATTATTGGCCCAAAGCAAGATGGGACATTGAGAATTTTGTAGAAAGGTGTAGCATAGCACATGAGGGAACACCCACAAGTGGGAACATGGATCAGGACCTGGACACGCCCCAGGGCAAAATTAGGCCTGATAATAAAAAGAAATATAAATTTGATAAAGTGGACCAAATGGAATGGGAAGCCCCTTTTCACGGACAAGCTTCACTTAACTGTTTTACAATGGCCACTATGCGGAGAGTGCAAAAAGATGTCTTACCCCAGGATAAGCCGACAATCCCTCAATCGGACTTAAACAAACTGGAGGAAGAGGATGTAGAGAGGAAATCTCTCATCAAGAATTTTAAGAGGGGAGACAGCCCCAAGAAAAAAATTGGTAGCGGTCGTTTTGTGAATGATAATTCTGGGAGGAAAAATCATCACTATAAAGCTTCGAGTGGAAGAGACCATACCGGTGCATGGACAAATAGGTCCACACAATTAAAGGTCCACATGTAGCTTTGTTAAGAACGTGGACTGATGAAAAGGCAGAGGAAAACATTACATCTTCATACCAATATGTGAATGAGCTGACTACTCGTTTGAAAACTGGCTGGAAACTTGCCAATGAAAATTTGAAACAAGCCAGGAAGAAACATGCTGCCTATTATAACAGGAAGGCGAAAGACAGAAATTTGGCTGTGGGAGAGAAAGTACTGCTTCTTTTGCCCGGGAGTCAGAATAAGTTACAAATTGGATGGCAGGGTCCATATACAGTTTTAGAGAAGGTATCTAGAACAAATTATAAGATAGATAAGAAGGGGAAAGAAAAAATCTATCATGTGAATCTCCTGAAGAAATATTTGGAAAGAGAACATCAGGAAGAGACACACTTGTTGACCTTGTCCATCGCCATGGAGATGAAAAAGGAACCACTTTCATCATTTGAATATCCATTACACCCCTGTGAGACAGCAGCACAGGTGAAAATCAGTACACATTTAACGAAAACTCAGAAAGAAAGAGTGCAACAGGTTCTAAATAATCATGCAGAGGTGTTAACAGACCGACCAGGGCATACAAACCTATTGGAATATGATATGAAACTCATAGACCCCACACCTGTATGTATGAAACCATATTCGATTCCGTTTGCTAAGGAAAAAGCTTTGAAGGAAGAGATAGACTATCTGTTGAAGGAAGGAATTATTTCGCACAGTGAGTCTTCGTATAGTTCCGGTGTGGTACTCTTAAGGAAGCCCTCTGGAGAACATAGACTCTGTATAGATTACAGGAGACTGAATGCTATTACAGAAGGACAGGTGGATCCATTGCCGGATACAAATCAGCTGTTTGCCAGACTAAATAAAGCTAAATATTTCTCAAAAGTGGATTTGAGTAAAGGATACTATCAGATCCCAGTAAAGCCTGAGGTTAGACCATACCTAGCCTTAGTACCTCAGAAGGACACTATGAGTTTAATAGATTGCCATTTGGATTGAAGAATGCGCCTAGTGTCTTCTCTAGAATGATGAGAAATTATTGGATCCTCTGAATAATCCCTGTATAACAAATTTTATGGATGATATCCTTATAGCAACAGAAACATTTGAGGAACACATTGACTCTCTGAACATGCTGTTTAATCGACTTAGGGAGGCAAATTTAACAGCCCGACCAACCAAATGTTGCGTTGGATGTAAAGAATTGGAATTTTTGGGACACACAGTTTATCAGGGAAACATGACCCCTGACCCAAAGAATTTAGAGAAACTACAGAACGCCCCGAGACCACAAACCAAGAAGGACGTGAGATCCTTTGTCTCATTATGTGGTTTCTACCAGAAGTATATCAAAAACTTTAATTCCATATGTGCACCGTTAACTGAATTGACACGTAAAGGACATCCAGATCGCATTACATGGACACCACAATGTGAAATGACTTACCAAGAATTGAAGGAAAAGCTCACAAGTAAACCCATTTTGAAATTACCTGACTTAAGTCAAGAATTCATAGTAAGGACGGATGCAAGTAATATTGGGTTAGGTGCAACTCTACTACAGAAATCAGATGCATTGGATGGAGAATTAAGCCCAGTGGCATATGCTAGCAGAAAGTTGAATAAAGCTGAAATCAACTACTCAACTAGCGAAAAAGAATGTCTTGCAGTAATATGGGCGATAAAGAAATTCAATATTTATCTATATGGGAAGGCATTTAAGTTGCAAACAGATCACACACCTTTATCGTTTCTAGCACAGGCTAGGCATGAGAACTCCAGGTTACTCCGATGGTCTTTACTTTTGGCTCCATATAATTTTAGCATTGAGTATATATCTGGAAAAAAAACCAATTTGGGAGCGGATTTTTTAAGCCGCCATCCGTGTGATGAGAATCACCGTAAACCCCAGAAATAATAATAAATTTCTCTATGTGAATATAGAATAAAGGACTGACATATAATGTCTGTTTTAAGAGGGGAGGTGTCGTGGAATATTCTAATCCACATATATAAATTATCTAGTAAATATAAAGCCTAATAAATCCATATAATAAATAAAGGAAGAAGAATGGTAAAGAACAGTGCTGTCACAATGACAGTACTCGAAATCCCCTTTGTTTTATGCTTCGTCTGCAAATTGTAACGTTTCCACGTTAAATATAGGCCTTCTGCAACATACACGCGTTTCCCAAACACACAATAAAATGTGCTGCCTTTCTAAGAAAAACCTTGAAATATGCAAGTTGACCTAAATTTTAAATTCCATTCATGTCTTTTTCTACACTGCGTTACCAAAACGAACGAACAGATGGACAAAAGGATAAAGAGAGAGGGAGGGCTGAAAATCAGGAACGCATGCAACACGCGTCGCGCGATACACAAATGCTACCATCACGCGTGTAAGACTACATGCACTAAATTTTTTTTCAGACGGACAGTGATAAAATACACTACCCTTCCCAGACAGCACATCTTCGAAACAGGAGGTAGAAATTGCATATTTTGAACGCAGCCCCGTAGCTCTTTTAAATTTGGATATTTGGGTTCCTTAGGGTTTGCTGACAAAGAATATGTAAAACGTTACGCAAATAGTCTAGGAATTAACAAGTTATAACCAAAATAAAATATTGGGGATGCCTGACAGCATGAAATCATTTCTGCTCATAAAATTTTTTTATAACATGTTTGAAAAAACCTTGCGTTACAGAAATAGCCTACCATGTAAACTCCAAATTGATTGGAGCGCAACAAATGAAAGACGAACCACGATTGGTCGGACTATAAATACTATCTTGGTTGTTAGGGAGACGTAGAAAGGTAACATTTTTTCAAACACTTGTCGAAACGTGGCCTCATTGGCTAGACTTGCTGATATACTCACTTAGGAGCGTTAGTTCGAGACCACTAGTGCAAATAATCTTGATAAAGCGACAGTGCGTTGAAGCCAGCTCACATTTTTGCTAAAATAAAAGCCTGGAACATAAGCAGATGGGAATTTGTGCCAGTAATTGTGCCAGAATTCATTGCTAATCAACGTATCTGTGTTTATTTCCATGAAATTGTGGTAAGCTTGAACCATTCAGTATCTTTTAATGAAAATTGAATGTAAATTGTTAATTTATGCCTGTATATATATGTGTAGTTCAGTGGCAAACAGGAGATAAAGCCTATAATGCTCCAGCCTGAACAGAGGGTGTCGGAGGGAAGTAAAACGGCATGGAATGGCCAAATAGTACACTGACACCTGGATGATTGATTAGACAGAAATAATGCTGGAAGTGCAGAGGCGTGGTAACCATTAAGGAGGTAAATACTGGTATAAAGTATTTCAGATGAAGCTGACAGTTGGCCTAACGCTCTGAACTCAATGTTTGTGTTGTATTGTGTTCAGTGTAGAACTAGAGTATCAATTAGTTATGAAGTAGAAGGTATATCCTTCTTGTTTTCAGGGACCGTGGTCTTGATGGTATTGAGCTGCACCTGGTCAGAGCTTTGCTGAATCCAGAGTCGGACAGCATACTCCTTGGTCCATTTAGCTATCAGTGAGGTGTCTCCATAGCCCAGAGGAGAATTCGAGCAGAGGAGTCCTTTCCTGCCGCCATCACTCAAGATAAGCTGATTTGGCCAGCTGAGCTCAACATTATGTCCCCACATCTTGAAATGACTTTGTAAAAATCACCTTAAGAGGGGAATTTAATTGTCTTAATATCAGGAACTGAGAACATCTCCAATACTAGTCCCTAAAGACAAACTATTGAAGTCATGATGACAAATACCAACAGAGCTTGAACAAAACAAAAATAGTATTACCTCATTTTACTACTACACAACTGACACACATAGGATATTTGTAATAATATATGTCACTACTATATTCATATTGGTAAATTCTGTACATATAACTTGTAATTTAAATTGATTGTGATTCCTGGTTCCCTTGTAGTTGAATCAGGACACATATTCATTCATGCCAGTAATGAATACATATTGTTATTTGAAAAGTTATCAGTGACTCTTTTAAGATATCCTTGTAGAGTGTTATATGTATGTGAGTGTCACAGTGTTGTCAAGTGTAGTGGAATAAATTAAATTGTTTATCCGTCTGTTGTTGTTATGACTTACACTTCATCATACACATACCCTAGACACATAACGTAGTCATCACACTATTCCAGAATAATTCTGACTGAGATATATAGATATGTGGTAGCAAGTAAGGTTATCTATAATACACTACTCTTCTTAGATATAGATACCTTCACAGCTGATCTCAGTCAGTACACTAAGTCCCCTATAAATATTTATACCATCCCACTTCACCACATATATGATGAAGTGTAAGTCACAACAACAACAGACAGATAAACAATTTAATTTATTCCACCACACTTGACAACACTGTGACACTCACACACATTTAACACTCTATAAGACTATCTTAAATAACTCACTGGTAAAGTTTCAAATATAAATATGTATTAATTACTTTCACTAATATATATGTCCTGATTCAACTACAAAGTGAACCAGGAATCACAATCAATTTTAATTACAATTTATATGTACAGAATTTATCAATATGAACCTTGTAGTGACATATTTTATTAATATTATCCTAAGTGTGTCAGTTGTGTAGTAGTAATATGAGGTAATACTGGTTGTGTTTTTTCAAGCTATGTTATTATTTGTCATCATGACTTCAAGTGTTTGTTTATCTTGGAAATAGTATGGGGAAAAGTTCACAGTTCCTATCAATTTAGACACTGTATTTTCCCTCTGTTTTATTATAAAGTCAAATTTTGGGGGGGGGGGGGGTATAATGTTGAGCTCCTCTGGCCACAGACGCTTATCTTTCGTGATGGCGGCAGGAAAAGACTCCTCTGCTCGATAACCTCCCTGTGTTCTGGAGACACCTCACTGGTCACTATCTGGACCCAGGAGTATGCTGTCAGCCTCTAGGTTCAGCAAAGCTCAGACCAGGTGCTGCTCAATAACTTTAGGACCACGGTCCCTGAAACAAGAAGGTTGTACCTCCTATTTCAGAACTAATTTATAATACATTTCCAGACTGAACACAATACATAACAAACACTGAGTTCAGAGCGGTAGGCCAACTGCTATCTTCATCTGAAACAATTTTCACCAGTATACTCCTCCCTAATGGTTACTACGCCTCTGCAATTCCAGCATTATTTCTTTCTAGTCAATAAGATAGGTGTCAGTGTACTGTTTGGCAATTCCATGTAGTTTTACTTTCCTCCGACACCTTCTGTTCAGGTTGGAGCACTATATAGGCTTTACCTCATGTTCGCTACTGAACCACACATATATACAGACATAAATTATCAATTTACATTCAATTTTCATTAAAAAGATATTAAATATTTCAAGCTTACCACAATTCATGGAAATAATACAGAATTACGTTGACTGGCAATGAATAGGCACAAAATCCGATCTGCCGATGCCCCAGGCTTTTATTTAGAAAAATATGCACTGGCGCTCAACGCACTGGTTCTTTAGTAAGTTTATTTGAAAATGTGGTGCTGAACTAACGCTTCAAATTGCCTATATTGGCGGGTCTAACCAATCGAGCCATGTTTACACAAGCGTTTGAAAAAAAGTACTCCTACTCACGTTTCCCTAACAACAAAGAATCAATATTTATAGCCCGACTAATCGTGTTTAGCCTTACATTTACTTTCCGCCAATCAAATAGGAGGTAACATGGGGACCTATTTCCCGTACAATGGTGGTGTGAAAATCTGCCACTGAGCGATTCTGATTTTGGTGTTGTCTGATCCATGAGTCAGAATAGATGGTTGAACCTTCCATGATATGTTCAACTATTGCTTTTAAGAGAGTTGCTGCGCTCCTATCTGGGATTGGCACCAAGAAGACTTCACTTGTTTCGCGACAAACTCCTCCAAAAATCCATTGTTGCGGTAGGATTCGTCCAGTGTTGTTTTTCCGTTTCGAAAATAAACTCTCATCGATTTCAACAATGTGACCCTCACCTCCAATCTGACAATGTTGCACTTTTGAAAGAGAAAAGACGCATACTTCACGTAAGAACGCATTCCATTCCACAACAGTTGTTTTGGAAATAAGCAGTTCCCTAGCACATACTTTCACTGAGGTTGACTCATGGCTCCAGTAATAGATAAACGAGATAACGTTCACTGGGGATAGTTTCGTGGACTGCAAACACGTGCCACTACGTAGCTCTCTTCTCTCCTTATGCTTCCGTTCCCTGCAGATCCATCTTATTCCGCCAGCGGTGTAACAATGAAGTTTCATTTCATGGCCAAGAGTACAAATTCTTTCAGCCGGCAATATGCCACGCGCTTGTAAAAATTTGACAGCGTCATTTTCAGTGCGTGGCAAGATCGATAAATTGAACTCCATGTTGATACAAAGGCGGTCGGATCGTCGAATGGGCGGTTGATACAAAAGTCGGATCGGGAGTTGTTAAATAAAAAGTCGGATTCGCGTTTTCAAAAACCTGAACTTCCGGGGCCCGCTTTCTAGACCAGTACCATTTGGTAATTCCTAGACTATTTGCGTAACCTTTAACATATTCTTTGTCAGCAAGTCCTAAGGAACCCAAATATATAAATTTAATGGGGCTAAGGGGCTGCGTTCAAAATATGCATTTTCTTCTAGGATAGTCGTGCTGTTGCCACCTCCTCACTTCCAAACTTTATGGTGTCTGGTGTACTGTCATGCTTTCAAACGTAAACCAGTATAATGTCATGTTTCCTAATAAGCGTTTTGTAAGTTTTTAAAACCTAACTCTCGTATGGGTAGTGTTTTTTATCACTGTCGATTTGAAAAAAAATTAGTGCTTGTGGCCTTAAACGCGTGTTAGGGGTGGCATTAATTGTGTATCGCGAGACTGTGGTAGTATTGCCTGCGTTCCGGCTTTCAGCCCCTCCCTTTCTTTCTATCCTTAGTCCATCTGTCTTTCGTTTATGGTAACTTAGTGTATAAAATGACATGAATGGAATATTAAATATAGGTCAGCTTGCGTATCTCAAGGTTTTTCTTAGAAAGGCAGTACACGTTTTATCGTAGAAAGCGGGTATTGAAGCAGTAGGCTTTTACTATCAACGTGAAACGTTACAATTTGCAGACGAAGTAGAAAACATGGGGGATTTCGAGTACAGTCATTGTGACAGCACTGTTCTTTACCATTCTTCTTTCCTTTTAGTGAAGTTATTTGTTAGGCTTTACATTTACTTTTTAATTTATATATGTGGATTAGATTTTCACACGACAGTTGGGCATGTTCTACTTGGGTCTGCAAGGGCTGGGTTTTTAGGCCTTGACGTATTGTCTGGTTGCGGACAATGTCACTTCTTGTTACTTCAACCACCTTTCTCATATACTTCATTTATGAGGTTTAGGTTTAATATCCTCAGGATTAAATGTGTTTTTTTCCGCGTTCCCAGTGAAAATCCACGGGCGGGCTTACTAACATTCACTTTATTTGTGAACTTCACGAGATAGGAACACGATCTTTGACGTGGTTAACACTCCGAAAGATATTATTTACCTTGAGTTTTCCACTGCTCAGTTGATAGAATCGCAGGACGCAGATTGCCAGTAAGAGATACTATCTACACTGTATGCTGCAGTTACTTTCCAATACAAATATTCTCAAACATGAAAACAGACGTGATTTTATCATGGACGATGTTTAGAAAGCTCAGTGCTTCGAAAGTAAATCACCACACCGCCCGGACTCCCTACCACAGCTTTACAATAAAATTGACAAACCACCACGGTGAGGGAATTTAGAAGACACTGCTGGTATCGCCTGAGAGACCATATGTGGGTCTAGTCTAGATAGAAACTTCTGGGTCAATTCCCACCCCCCTCCTCCAAACGTTTAATTTCCCGTTTTCCAGACATAACACGGTCTTCTACCCTGTGATGGCATCGTCGACCGAAGGTTACCATTAATCTGTGTTGGTTTTAATGACGGAAAAAAAAGCTCAGAAAATGTGTCTAGCCCATAGAACTAACTGTATATCACAAAGACAACTTTTTTTTCCATTAATAAGAACGCTAGACCTAATATAAAATTTAAAGAGATTTTGTTTGTTTGTGTGTTTGTTTTAATCTGTCGAATTTAGATCACCAGAAAGTTTTTAATTGGAAGTCTAGCACTTCGTTCATTCCCTGAGATGTATGGGAACCACCACTGTAGTTGAAATAAATAAAGAGGGAAACCCGATGCATGTGAACAGTAAATAAAGAATACGAATATTCGGGTATGTTGCAATGATTCATAAGAGGTGAGTTTGTCCGCTACCCCGTCCGTCCATTTAGACTGTACGTCTCGTAGGCGCGTTGCCACTTAAGGAAAACGTATCTCATCTACTCGAAGCAATGCTTGTACAACGCTAGGGACTCACTCATGCCCTGCGATTATAAAGAGTTCACTCATAAGAAGGTCAGGAGCTGGTCATACTTTCACAGATCTGTTTGTTATACTTCTTAATCGAGGAAGTGGAGGGGAACTGCGGTAAGACGTGGAATACAATGGATGGGTTTGAAAAAAAATCGAAAAAAGGTGATTCGTCTTACGAGGACAAAAGACAAAGAAAATAGTCTACGTTACGGCCATAAGGCCTTCGTCAGGAAAGGAAAGAAAGTGAAGGCTAGATAGGACACATAAAAACTATAAAATAAAAACTGGGTACTTCCCTGAAGGCAAGAACCGAAATTCTATCAAAATCGCTAGTCTGTTGAAGAGCGCGTGGCTGAACAGAAAGTGACTTCCGCTTCCGGATGTACACAATACATACTAAGAAACTAAAAAACGAAACCGGACAATAAACTACCCAACGTGATAAAAGTGGGGACTGGAAATAGAAGAGGACAGAATGAGTGGGAGATAAATAAATATGAAATAAAAAAATATGGCATACAAATAGAAGAATAGGATAAGAGTGGAAAGAGTCAAATAGAGCAAGAGAGGACAGGGTGACCTCAGACAAAGGTGTGAAAAGTGTTGAGACCGGCTGGTTTTAGACACCCCATGCGGTGGATAAGACGGTTCTCAAGCTGTTCTCGGCTGGCAGTGTCAGAGGAGCAGGATCGGATCGCTGTGACCTGGATGTCGATGGGACCATGGTGGTCAGGACCATTGAAGTGTATGGCAACTGGTGTGGACTTTTGCTGAGCGATGTCATTTAAGTGCTGCCTGAATCTGTCCCCAAGTCGTTTGCCTGTTTGGCCAATATAGGTTTTGCAGCAACGTTTACATATGATCGTATAAATGACATTGCGCGATTCACACGTGAAGCTACTAGTGATGGTGTACGTAGCTTTAGGAAAGGACACCTTCTGGGTTGAGATGACATACTTGCACGTGTTGCATCGTGTCCGACCACAGGGTAGTGTGCCAAAGTGAGTGGCATTCTCCTTTGGGAGACGGCTGTGAACAAGAAGATCCTTCAAGTTCTTGTCACGTCTATATGCCACCAAAGGTGCTTCACTGAATACTTCTTGGGTCACAGGCTCTGCTTGGAGGATAGGGAGGTGGCGGAAAAGGATCTGTTTGACAGTAGTACTGTGAGGGTGATGGGTCAAGATTAATTTGACTCTATCCGAAGTGGATTTATGGTGAGGTTTGAGGGCCTCCTGACGAGAGATGGGGAGCACACGTTGGAGAGCAGAGGTGAGAACATGTTCTGGATAAAGTCTGTTACGGAAGAAATCCAACATCTCATTTGCTCGTAAGTGGAAGTCGTCGTCGTCTTGGCATAAACGGCGGAGGCGGAGAAGTTGTGAAAAAGGAAGGGAGTCACGACAGGCCCGAGGATGAGAAGAGGTATACAGGAGGTAGCTGTGGGCATCTGTCGGCTTGTAGTATACTGAGGTATTAAGGCCGGAGGGCGTGATAGAAATAGTAATGTCAAGGAAGTTACAGTGCTGTCACAAGGAATGTACTCGAAATCCCCCTTGTTTTCTGCTTCGTCTGCAAATTGTAACGCTTTCACGTTGATATAAAAGCTTACTGTATTATTACCCGCTTTCTTCAATGAAACGTGTGCTGTATTTCTTGGAAAAGCATTGAGAGGCCCTGCGTAATGACCTAAATTAATCCTAACATTAATTATATTACGTTACCAAAACGAACGAACAGATGGACAAAAGGATAGCGAGAAGGGAGAGGCAGAAAGCCGAACACTAAACACGCTTCGCGCGATACGCAAATGCTGCCATCACGCGTGTAAGTCTACATGCACTAATTTTTTTTTTCAGACGGACAGTGATAAAATACACTACCCTTTCCCAGAGTTAGGTTTATAAATCATAACAGACTCTTATTAGAAAAGATAACAATAGATGGGTTTACGTTTGAACACATAACAGTACCCAGACAGCACATCTTCGAAACAGGAGGTAGAAGAAATTGCATATTTTGAACGCAGCCACGTAGCTCCTTTAAATTAGTATTTTTGGGTTCCTTAGGGCTTGCTGACAAATAATATGTAAAACGTTACGCAAATAGTCCAGGAATTAATAAATTATACCCAAAATAAAATATTGGGGGTGCCTGACAGCATAAAATCATTTCTGCTCATAAGATTTTTTTTTTAACGTGTTTGAAAAAAATTTACGTTACAGAAATAGCCTACCATGTAAACTCCAAATTGATTGGAGCGCAACAAATGAAAGCCTAACCACGATTGGTCGGGCTATAAATACTATCTTGGTTGTTAGGGGAGACGGGAAAAGATAACATTTTTTCAAACACTTATCGAAACGTGGCTCATTGGCCAGTCTCGCTGATATACACACTTGGGAGCGTTAGTTCGAGACCACTTGTTTAAATGATCCTGATAAAGCATCAGTGCGTTGAAGCCAGCTAAAATTTTGCTCAATAAAAGCCTGGAAGATAAGCAGATGGAAATTTGTGCCAGTTTGTGCCAGAATTCATTGCTAATCAACGTATCTGTGTTATTCGTATGAATTGTGGTAAGCTTGAACCATTTAATATCTTTTAATGAAAATTGAATGTGAATTGTTGATTTATGCCTGTATATATATGTGTAGTTCAGTGGCAAACGTGAGGTAAAGCCTAAAATGCTCCAGCCTGAACAGAGGGTGTCGGAGAGAAGTAAAACGGCATGGAATGGCCAAACAGTACACTGACACCTGGATGATTGACTAGAAAGAAATAATGCTGGAAGTGCAGAGGCGTAGTAACCATTAGGAAGGGTAATACTGGAATAAAGTATTTCAGATGAAGCTGACTGTTGGCCTAACGCTCTGAACGCAATGTTTGTGATGTATTGTGATCAGTGTAAAAAGAAAATATAAATTAGTTATGAAGTAGAAGGTACATCCTTCTTGATTTCAGGGACAGTGGTCTTGATGGTACTGAGCAGCACCTAGTCAGAGCTTTGCTGAATCCAGAGTCGGACAGCATACTCCTTGGTCTTTTTAGCTATCAGTGAGGTGTCTCCAGAGCCCAGAGGAGAATTCGAGCAGAGGAGTCCTTTCCTGCCGCCATCACGCCAGATAAGCGAATTGGCCAGCTGAGCTCAACATTATGTCCCCTCATCTTGAACTGACTTTTTAAAATTAACATTAAGAGGGGAATTTACTTGTCTTAAAATCAGGAACTGTGAACATCTCCAATACTGGTCCCTAAAGACAAACTATTGAAGTCATGATGACAAATACCAACAGAGCTTGAACAAAACAAAACCAGTATTACCTCATTTTACTACTACACAACTGACACACATAGAACATTTGTAATAATATATGTCACTACAATATTCATATTAAATACATTCTGTACATAACTTGTAATTTAAATTGATTGTGATTCCTGATTCCCTTGTAGTTGAATCAGGACACATATTCATTCATGCCAGTAATGAATACATATTGTTATTTGAAAGTTATCAGTGCCTCCTTTAAGATATTCTCATAGAGTGTTATATGTATGTGAGTGTCACAGTGTTGTCAAGAGTAGTGGATTACATTAAATTGTTTATCTGTCTGTTGTTGTGACTTACACTTCTTCATACACATACCCTAGACACATAACGTAGCATCACACTATTCCAGAATAATTCTGACTGAGATATAAAGATATGTGGTAGCAAGTAAGGTTATCTATAATACACTACTCTTAATAGATATAGATACCTTCACAGCTGATCTCAGTCAGTACACTAAGTCCCCTATAAATATTTATAACATCCCACTTCACCACATATATTGGGGTCTCGCTCTTGGGATTTTGAATCTTTAACTATTAAAAATATTGGGGGTAATTCACTTCAGGGAATATAAGAATTAAAAGGTATCCTTGGGTGGAATTAAATAAGGTTGAGCTCACGGTGCCTGTGTTGTCCATTAGATATATAGTTAGAAATTGAATTGTTGGTTAGACATTATATAAAGTTACCTGATAGACAATGGCGGACCTGGCCAAATTTCGATCTGCTGCGGTTCAGACTGCAAAAGAGTTAGGATTAGATGGGCAAGTTATGGTTGCCTATGTTACTACGGAATGTGACAAATTTATTGAACGCGAAGAAAGAAGGTTTGAAGCCGAAAGAAAGTTAGAGGCTGACAGGGAAATTAAGAAGTTACAATTTGAAGCTGAGGCTGAGACTAAGAGGTTGCAAGCTGAGGCTGAGACTAAGAGGTTGCAGATTGAGGCTGACAAAGAGGCTAAAGCATTGGAAGCCGAGGAAAGAAGACAAGCTGCAGAAAGGGAAGAGAAGAAATTAGCTGCAGAAAGAGAAGAGCAGAGATTAGCTGCAGAAAGGGAAGCAGAAGATAAAAGATTACAAAGGGAACATGAATTACGACTAAGGGAGTTTGAGTTTCAAGGCCATGCTCCTGAAAATGGTGCCAGTCCCTTTGCCTCTGATGCTACGGTTACTCAAGGAGCCTCAACCTCAGCTATGAATTTTCATTTAGATCATTTTGTTGAGAAAGACGATGATATTGAGAGCTACCTAAATAGGTATGAACTATTAGCTACCACGTATGGGTTAGAGAGAGAAAGGTGGAGCTTAAAGTTATCTCAGGGACTTCGTGGGGCAGCTTATGAAGTTTTTGCAAAAATGAGCAGAGGTGATCAGGAAAATTATGACATGCTAAAGCAGGCTCTTTTGTTAAGGTATGAAAAGAATGCAGAGTTTTACAGGAAAAAATTTAGGAATGCTAAACTACTGTCAGGTGAAACCTATCACCAGTTCTCTGCACGCATAGAGACATACTTGGAGAAATGGACTTCTCTGGGGAAAACCCAAGATCTTAAGGAAATGGTCCTTATAGAGCAACTAAGAGAGTCCATGGCTCCAGACCTGAGAAAGTTTCTCATGGAACAAGGTGCAGAGAGGCTGGGTGAGTTGCTAAATGTTGCTGAAAGGTATCAAGCAGCTCAAGCAGAGGTAACAGGTAATAAAAAGAAACAGGTGGATAACTTTAGGGCACCACAGAACTTTAATAAATTTGATCCTAGGGATCAAAATAAAGGTAAGCACCAATTTGATAGGCCACGGTATGACAATAAAAATAAATTCCCACAATTCGATGAAAGGAAATATGATGAAAGAAAATCTTTCAACCAAGGAAAAAGGTGGTGTAAAAATTGTAAGATGAACAATCATGACACTGACCATTGTAGAAGGAAACCTCCTCATTTTGCTGCTATGACATCGGGGAAAAAGGAAAAGAAGGGCAAACCTGAAGAATTACAGGAACCATACCACCCCCCAGTGTGTGAAGATGTCATTTGTAATGGTGTCACTATAAGATGTTTATATGATACCGGTTTAGATTACGATTCCGTTGTGAGTTCTCACCTGGTGCAGGCCGATCAATACACCACAGAAACAGTGGAGATTCAAACTGCAACCAAGGATGTAGCTACCATGACACTTCCCGTCGCCCGAATAAAAGTGAAAACGCGATATGTGGAAGGAATCATAAAAGCAGCAGTGATAAATGAGCCAATCTACCCTCTAATATTGGGGTGTAGATATGTCTTCTTGGGGAATCCCAAGAGACCTGTGATATTGGCAACAGTGCAGACCAGATCACAGACAAAGAAGGAGGAGGATAATCCAATAAATACTCACCCAGATGAGATGAGGAAGGCACAGGCTGAGGACAAAACACTCAAGCCATGTTTCAAGAAGTTGCCCAAATCTCATACACCTCCAGGCAAGGGAGAGTTTTATATGAAGAACAAATTGATATATAGGAAGGCTGGATCTGAATCCAATGGTCACGGACAGCTGGTCCTTCCCACTTCATATAGGACTAAAGTGTTGGAACTAGGGCATGCGATTCCCTTCAGTGGTCATATGGGAATCAGCGCAACAGGACAGCGAATAGCTTGTCACTATTTCTGGCCAGGAATAACTGAAGATATCAAACGATATGTAAAATCCTGTCCAGAGTGCCAACGAGTAGCACCTAAACATTGGACTGCACCAGCAACTCTGGGGGAAATGCCCATAGTGGGAACACCCTTTGAGAGAGTTGCCGTGGATCTTGTGGGACCTCTCACCCGAACCAAGAGAAGGAACAGCTACATTCTGACTCTGGTGGACACTTGTTCTATGTGGGGAGAGGCAGTAGCCCTGTCATCGATTGATTCAAAACATGTGGCAGAGGCATTGCTCACAATTTTCACAAGGTTAGGCTTTCCCAATCAAATCTTGACTGATAATGGCTCTCAGTTCAAGGGGAAAACTAACTGAAGAAGTTTTCAGGATCTTCCAGGCCAAACACTTCCATTGTAGTGTGTATCATCCCCAAGGGAACGGCCAAGTGGAAAGATTTAACGGCACATTAATGTCGATCCTGAGAAAGTTGGCACACGAAAAACCAGATACATGGGACCAGTACCTGCACGCCGCCCTCTTTGCTTATCGGGAGGTACCCCATAGTTCAACCGGTATGGCCCCGGCAACATTATTGTTTGGAAGGCCAATAAAAGGTCCACTTGAAGCTTTGTTAAGAACGTGGACTGATGAAAAGGCAGAGGAAAACATTACATCTTCATACCAATATGTGAATGAGCTGACCACTCGGTTGAAAACTGGCTGGAAACTTGCCAATGAAAATTTGAAACAAGCCAGGAAGAAACATGCTGCCTATTATAACAGGAAGGCGAAAGACAGAAATTTGGCTGTGGGAGAGAAGGTACTGCTTCTTTTGCCCGGGAGTCAGAATAAGTTACAAATTGGATGGCAGGGTCCATATACAGTTCTAGAGAAGGTGTCTAGAACAAATTATAAGATAGATAAGAAGGGGAAAGAAAAAATCTATCATGTGAATCTCCTGAAGAAATATTTGGAAAGAGAACATCAGGAAGAGACACACTTGTTGACCTTGTCCATCGCCATGGAGATGAAAAAGGAACCACTTTCATCATTTGAATATCCATTACACCCCTGTGAGACAGCAGCACAGGTGAAAATCAGTACACATTTAACGAAAACTCAGAAAGAGAGAGTGCAACAGGTTCTAAAGAATCATGCAGAGGTGTTAACAGACCGACCAGGGCATACAAACCTATTGGAATATGATATGAAACTCATAGACTCCACACCTGTCTGTATGAAACCATATTCGATTCCGTTTGCTAAGGAAAAAGCTTTGAAGGAAGAGATAGACTATCTATTGAAGGAAGGAATTATTTCGCACAGTGAGTCTTCGTATAGTTCCGGGGTGGTACTCTTAAGGAAGCCCTCTGGAGAACATAGACTCTGTATAGATTACAGGAGACTGAATGCTATTACAGAAGGACAGGTGGATCCATTGCCGGATACAAATCAGCTGTTTGCCAGACTAAATAAAGCTAAATATTTCTCAAAAGTGGATCTGAGTAAAGGATACTATCAGATTCCAGTAAAGCCTGAGGTTAGACCATACCTAGCTTTTAGTACCTCAGAAGGACACTATGAGTTTAATAGATTGCCATTTGGATTGAAGAATGCGCCTAGTGTCTTCTCTAGAATGATGAGAAAATTATTGGATCCTCTGAATAATCCCTGTATAACAAATTTTATGGATGATATCCTTATAGCAACAGAAACATTTGAGGAACACATTGACTCTCTGAACATGCTGTTTGATCGACTTAGGGAGGCAAATTTAACAGCCCGACCAACCAAATGTTGCGTTGGATGTAAAGAATTGGAATTTTTGGGACACACAGTTTATCAGGGAAACATGACCCCTGACCCAAAGAACTTAGAGAAACTACAGAAAGCCCCGAGACCACAAACCAAGAAGGACGTGAGATCCTTTGTCTCATTATGTGGTTTCTACCAGAAGTATATCAAAAACTTTAATTCCATATGTGCACCGTTAACTGAATTGACACGTAAAGGACATCCAGATCGCATTACATGGACTCCACAATGTGAAATGACTTACCAAGAATTGAAGGAAAAGCTCACAAGTAAACCCATTTTGAAATTACCTGACTTAAGTCAAGAATTCATAGTAAGGACGGATGCAAGTAATATTGGGTTAGGTGCAACTTTACTACAGAAATCAGATGCATTGGATGGGGAATTAAGCCCAGTGGCATATGCTAGCAGAAAGTTGAATAAAGCTGAAATCAACTACTCAACTAGCGAAAAAGAATGTCTTGCAGTAATATGGGCAATAAAGAAATTCAATATTTATCTATATGGGAAGGCATTTAAGTTGCAAACTGACCACAAACCTTTATCGTTTTTAGCACAGGCTAAGCATGAGAACTCTAGGTTACTCCGATGGTCTTTGCTTCTGGCTCCATATAATTTTAGCATTGAATATATATCTGGAAAAACCAATCTGGGAGCGGATTTTTTAAGCCGCCATCCGTGTGATGAGAATCACCGTAAACCCCAGAAATAATAATAAATTTCTCTATGTGTATATAGAATAAAGGACTGACATATAATGTCTGTTTTAAGAGGGGAGGTGTCATGAAATATTCTAATCCACATATATAAATTATTAGGTAAATATGAAGCCTAACAAATAAAATTAATAAAGAGAAGAGCAATGGTAAAATGACAGTGCTGTCACAAGGAATGTACTCGAAATCCCCCTTGTTTTCTGCTTCGTCTGCAAATTGTAACGCTTTCACGTTGATATAAAAGCTTACTGTATTATTACCCGCTTTCTTCAATGAAACGTGTGCTGTATTTCTTGGAAAAGCATTGAGAGGCCCTGCGTAATGACCTAAATTAATCCTAACATTAATTATATTACGTTACCAAAACGAACGAACAGATGGACAAAAGGATAGCGAGAAGGGAGAGAGGCAGAAAGCCGAACACTAAACACGCTTCGCGCGATACGCAAATGCTGCCATCACGCGTGTAAGTCTACATGCACTAATTTTTTTTCAGACGGACAGTGATAAAATACACTACCCTTTCCCAGAGTTAGGTTTATAAATCATAACAGACTCTTATTAGAAAAGATAACAATAGATGGGTTTACGTTTGAACACATAACAGTACCCAGACAGCACATCTTCGAAACAGGAGGTAGAAGAAATTGCATATTTTGAACGCAGCCACGTAGCTCCTTTAAATTAGTATTTTTGGGTTCCTTAGGGCTTGCTGACAAATAATATGTAAAACGTTACGCAAATAGTCCAGGAATTAATAAATTATACCCAAAATAAAATATTGGGGGTGCCTGACAGCATAAAATCATTTCTGCTCATAAGATTTTTTTTTAACGTGTTTGAAAAAAATTTACGTTACAGAAATAGCCTACCATGTAAACTCCAAATTGATTGGAGCGCAACAAATGAAAGCCTAACCACGATTGGTCGGGCTATAAATACTATCTTGGTTGTTAGGGGAGACGGGAAAAGATAACATTTTTTCAAACACTTATCGAAACGTGGCTCATTGGCCAGTCTCGCTGATATACACACTTGGGAGCGTTAGTTCGAGACCACTTGTTTAAATGATCCTGATAAAGCATCAGTGCGTTGAAGCCAGCTAAAATTTTGCTCAATAAAAGCCTGGAAGATAAGCAGATGGAAATTTGTGCCAGTTTGTGCCAGAATTCATTGCTAATCAACGTATCTGTGTTATTCGTATGAATTGTGGTAAGCTTGAACCATTTAATATCTTTTAATGAAAATTGAATGTGAATTGTTGATTTATGCCTGTATATATATGTGTAGTTCAGTGGCAAACGTGAGGTAAAGCCTAAAATGCTCCAGCCTGAACAGAGGGTGTCGGAGAGAAGTAAAACGGCATGGAATGGCCAAACAGTACACTGACACCTGGATGATTGACTAGAAAGAAATAATGCTGGAAGTGCAGAGGCGTAGTAACCATTAGGAAGGGTAATACTGGAATAAAGTATTTCAGATGAAGCTGACTGTTGGCCTAACGCTCTGAACGCAATGTTTGTGATGTATTGTGATCAGTGTAAAAAGAAAATATAAATTAGTTATGAAGTAGAAGGTACATCCTTCTTGATTTCAGGGACAGTGGTCTTGATGGTACTGAGCAGCACCTAGTCAGAGCTTTGCTGAATCCAGTGTCGGACAGCATACTCCTTGGTCCTTTTAGCTATCAGTGAGGTGTCTCCAGAGCCCAGAGGAGAATTCGAGCAGAGGAGTCCTTTCCTGCCGCCATCACGCCAGATAAGCTAACTTGGCCAGCTGAGCTCAACATTATGTCCCCTCATATTGAACTGACTTTATAAAATTAACATTAAGAGGGGAATTTACTTGTCTTAAAATCAGGAACTGTGAACATCTCCAATACTGGTCCCTAAAGACAAACTATTGAAGTCATGATGACAAATACCAACAGAGCTTGAACAAAACAAAACCAGTATTACCTCATTTTACTACTACACAACTGACACACATAGAACATTTGTAATAATATATGTCACTACAATATTCATATTAAATACATTCTGTACATAACTTGTAATTTAAATTGATTGTGATTCCTGATTCCCTTGTAGTTGAATCAGGACACATATTCATTCATGCCAGTAATGAATACATATTGTTATTTGAAAGTTATCAGTGCCTCCTTTAAGATATTCTCATAGAGTGTTATATGTATGTGAGTGTCACAGTGTTGTCAAGAGTAGTGGATTACATTAAATTGTTTCTCTGTCTGTTGTTGTGACTTACACTTTCAGCAAGACGGAGAAGAGTGTCAGTGGATATAGAAGGGCAAGTGCGCTGGTCCAGAAAAAAACGAAGAGCTCGGAGACCATCAGAGTGGGGAATAGAGGTATACAGAGAGCAGACGTCTAGCAAGAAAAGACGGTAGGAGCGGTCTGCTGAGAGTCGGATAGAGGAGAAAGTTGTAAGAGCGTGATTGGTGTCTTTGATGAAGGAAGGAAGATTCTCAACGATAGGCTGGAAAATGCTATCGAGGAAGTCAGAAATGTGTTCAGTAGGACAAGAACAGGCTGAGACAATAGGTCTTCCAGGGTTTTCGATCTTGTGAATTTTGGGGAGCATGTAGAATACAGGCTTGCCCAAAGAGCTGTCATGGATCCTAAGATGAGATGCTTCGGGAGGAAGATCATTACTAGTGATAAGCTGTTTAATAGTGTTGTGTACAACGCGATTGTTAGAGACAGTCGCATCGCTGGTCCTGGACCTGTAAAAAGAGCCATTGGTCAACTGGTTTTTACCTTCACTTAGGTACAAGTCCTTCTGCCAGACGACAATGGCTCCTCCCTTGTCGGCCGGTTTGATGACAATGTCGTCTCTACGGCGAAGAAGGGAGAGAGCACTAGACTCTGCCGAAGTGAGATTGGAATAATGCAATCTACGAGGGCGGAGCTGCTGAATGTCGTGGATGGTGTTCTTGATATACAGGTCCAGGGCATGAGAGGCTCCAGGTTTAGGTGTAAAGGGAGGTTTAGTAGAGTCAGAAAAGCGTGCGAAGATGTCGGATTCAGCCTGAGACTGCGGAGTGCTGTCTTCCTCTCTAAAATGGAGCTTCAGCCTCATGCGACGGTGAAACCGATGAACATCCTGGAGGAGATTGTATTGGTCTAGGGTCGGACGAAGAGGAACAAATTTTAAGCCCTTACTAAGAACAGAGCGCTCTCCCTCAGAGAGGGGTAGATCTGGGGGGATGCAGACTACCTGAGTGCATGATGGAGTGGAGGATGGAGGGGTAGCTTTGGGGGTAGGGATGAGACGGGATAGTTTATGGTGTTTAGACGTGGAAAGGAACTCATGCAGCTGCCGGTTCAGTGTGTGGATAGTGGTGCGTATCATAGAATAGAAAGGGAAGTTGTTGGAGGTGAGACAACGTAAGCGAAGCAGAAGCTGGGTCTGTTGGGCACTGAGGTCTAATAAAAGGCGGGAGTGACTGGCGGCCACTACGCGCATACGTTGAAAGCCACATCTGGTCTCAATTCGTTGTAGGAGACGTTGTTCCCTAGGATTGAGTGTACCAGCAGATGGATGAAAATTGGAAGAAAATCCATTAGGAAGGATTTTGTGGTGGAGGCAGGTGTGAATAAAGTGGAGATGAGAGGTGAATTCAAACCCATCCATTATACTTCTTAGAAGCGTGTAACCTGAGCTGAAACAGTTATTCAACTGCACTCGTGTCTACGACAGCATTAGGGACCACAATTCATCATCACTAAACAACTCAACTAGGAGCATAGGCCTTCAACAAACATATGCCAGCAGCTCAAGGTCGTGCCGTGTTTTCCTCGTTCTAAGTAAATTATTTTTTGTAGTTGGCCTGTTCATATTGATTGTTGAGTTTTATTGGTTTAACATTTCTGCAGAATGGGGTCCTGGTCCCATGCATAACCCTCTTGAATTGCTTTTACGACATTCATGGTTGTTTACAGTGTTAGTATTCTGTGCCCTCTTTCAGGCCCCGGTAACACACGTGTTAGGGACCACAACAGTCATTACGTAATTTCAAACTTACAAACTGTTTTTAAGTATTAGTACTAGAAATGTATTTTCCCTAGTCCTTGATTGCAAAAGGCATTCTTTGATTGCACGAGGGTTACACCTTTGCATTATTCGCTGCCGTTGACAATGTCACCTTATTTCGGGCTTTTCGAGCATACATAGTCCACAATCAAACTATCGTAAACACACTCTCGCCCTCTGATCTGAATGTGTGAAATGTTTGTATGCAGTTTTGTTTATATTTTCTATGTTCATTTTTTGATGTAGATGTTCTCACAGTGTCGACTATACGTAGATTCATTTACTAGACGTTTTGTGTTTATTTCATAGTAATGTCTATTCAATATAAATACTCATGGAACAAAGTAAGTGTGCAACACTTTATAGGGCACTGTGCGTGATTTCATGGACGAAATGAAATAAAAGTTGGCACACAATGTGGTTGAATATTGAATAAAAGACCAAGTGATCACTTTGATTTTAGTGAAAGTGTCTGGCCCAGGCCAAGCGCGCTTGTCTATGGCGAACTGTCAGTGCTGGTCTAACTGCAGGTCTGTGAGGTAAGAGATTTGCCTCTCTGAGCCTATTCCGCTTCTGCGCGACACGGGTCTTAAACCTGGAATGTTCCTGGCAGTCCATGTTGCCTGAATAAACCTGTTACGCAAGTGCATAAGGCGTATGTAACGGTCTTGTGCAGGGGTGGTAACTCGTGGTCGGCCACTTCTATGGCGATCAGCAGTAGATCCAGTTTGGTGGAAACGAGCTTGAATGCGTGATATAGTGTTCCTGTGAACATTGAAATGTTGTGATACAGCTAATATAGTCGCTCCAGCAGCTAACATCCCTATAGCTATTGCTCGCTGTTGTTGGTTCAATCTTGGCATTGTCAAAAAAGATGTTTCTGTTGGATTCTTGGTACTTTCTATTTCAACGATTACGTTTTCACATGCTTGTGATTAGAGCTACACACTTACCTTCCTTTTATCTGTGATAAATTCTCCCCTACGGCACTTTTCACGTGATTTATCTTGCACCGTGATTATCTCTCCATGAATAGTGCGATCCAATTGTAATTGCACGGGTAAGTGAACAGAAATGTGTGCCAACTTGCATTTGAGTTCACCCAAGAACACACGGACAGTGCCCTGTTGAGGGTTGCACACTTACTTTTTTTCCATGAGTACATATATATATACATTTCTCTCTCTCTCTCTCTCTCTCTCTCTCTCTCTCTCTCTCTCTCTCTCTCTCTCTCTCTCTCTCTCTCTTTCTCTCTCTCTCTCTCTCTCTCTCTCTCTCTCTCTCTCTCTCCTCTCTCGATATATATATATAAAATTTTAGACAAGCGCCAGTGGAACAAGAAGTGAGAAGAAGTTGCCGGAGTTTGATAGGTTACATAGTGAGGAAACGTATTGATAGTATTACAATGCAGTACTTATTCTGGGAATCACCAGAGTAAGAAGGGGCAGAAGGATACCGAAAAGGGAACTGAAGGCAGGTACGAAAGGGATGAAGAAGGCATTGACATACATTGAACGCATGGCACAAAACTAGACAGTTCGGCATGAGTTTATTGATGAACTCTGCTGCTAATGAAACTGAACTGTAATGATGAGGTAGTGATTTACTACCTTCTAACTTTTACTTGTGTAGTCTTCCGTTTACTCTTAGTGTTCATATACTTTATTTTACAGTTCATTGTGTGTTTTTACGTGTGGATGGCACACGCTTTCTTAATAATTTCTCTTTCTTTAATTTAAAAAAAAAATAACTTGTGATTACTTTACATTTGTGCTTTTTTTTTCTTTAATTTTTCACTCCTTTCTCTTTGTGTCCACTTATGCTAACTCCATTCTTTGTTTACCTTAAAATCATTTTTAACAACCAGACTAAAATCAACTTTTTCAAACATGTTGCTTTATTTTAAAACAACATTTTGTGTATAGAACTGTCTTTTTTATTCTATAATATCATTCTTACCCACGGGCAACACAAACAATTTTTTTCATGTTTTCAAATATTAGTTCGTATCGAATTCCCTAATAAAGTAAAGCGCATGTCTTGCCTCCCGGTGATATATACGATTTCTGCCATGCGTAAAGTTCCTCCTACTCCGTGTTCAGCACCTGAGAAGGGGTTAAAGTATTTTTTTTCTATCCTCCCATTTTGCACTCGAACCAGCACTGTGGCCATTTTTCTTAGAATATCGTTTTATCACCATGTGTTTTTATGTCTTACCCAAAAAGAGCTGCAACATAACATTTATTTTAGTGATTGCTCATGAAGACAGGATTACAGCCATCAGAGAGGTAAACCAGGCCAAGTTTGAAACGCAGCCATTTTTTACCCACACGCCTTCCGTTTCCGACAACATGATCTGACCAATGACCATGTTGCTACGGTGATGTTTACTTTTGGTTTATATTGTCGCCGCTGTAGAGAAGAAGTCAGGCATTCCGCTAATTATAGACAAACTGAACTGAGATGAAATATTCGCTTAAAAACATAGACTCAATCTGAAAATGCACCGATATTGAGGCAGACACAAATGCGTGTGTGAAAGAGTACTACAAGAACAAATGAAGTATATAATACAGTTCTAGGAGTTCAGGATTCGAGGAAGGGGCTCAATTATAGTGGGTTCATTAACAAAGGGGATACAAGTAAGAACGCACATATTTGTGAAATTAAAAGTTAATAAAACTAACAACAACAACAAAGCTAGGGATCTCGACTGATTTATTGTCCACACTTGATACTATTAAAGAGTAGAACATAAGCTACAATGAAGTTGGCCCAAAGAAATATATATTCTGTAACAAACATTAGTTCAGAAAATATTATTGATGGGAAGAAAAAAAGCATGAATAGAGTATGAATGTTTTCAATATTTGCGTCATGCGAGAAACTCAGAGATTTCTAAAGATGTTCATGCATGATGAGCGTGCTAGTTCTGTACGTGAAGTTATGAGTCGGGATGACTGATTGGTCATGTGTAATGGTCGGTAGTATAGTCACGTGAGTGAAGTTGTGACAGAGGAAGTTATGACTTAGATGAAGTTAGCCACGGCTCTGGTAGAGATGTTAGTACAGGATCAGGTTTCACTAATTATGTGCATATATCCAGTTGTGCAGTTGCGTTCCCGGTAGTTCCAATATGACTTAAATAGAGAACTTATTCTACTAGTGTACCGAGCTGATAGCACGCTATCATGACATAGAGGATATTTATTTTCTTCAATTTTTTCAGGAAATATTTGATGTGAACTTATAGACATTTTTCTTTATGTGCAGGTTTTCATAGAACTTATACATCATATCCCACTGTCTTCTTCTGATCTCTTTGTCCCACTAGCACTTATCTGGTTCTTATCATCAATTCCAGTGATTTCTCATAACCACTCATTTATAACAATCTGGAACTTGTTTCGCGGATTATTACTTTTTTAACTTGTTTCGACGCTTACATAACGTTATAAACAATCATCAGTCGGTTCTCTTTAGACAAGTCAGAATAGCTTCTTTCTGGTGATTGCAATAGTCCTTGTTTTAGGCCTGTCTTCCGTGTGTTATGTTTTCCGTGGGTTCGTGTTAAGGATTGCTGTCAATACTAAAAGATAACTTTTCTGCAATGTTACAGCCAAATCCCTTTTTTTCTTCTTAGTTTTTCTTCAATTTTTCCTGTTTTTGCGTGGTTATTTAGTTGGACCATTTACAATGCTTACTTACTTACTTAGTCGTTCCCCTTCTACCGTGAGGTTTAGAGGTTTGGAAGAGAGAGCGCCAGACTATCCTATCGGCTGTCTTCCTCCTGGCCTGGTTCCATTCTAGTCCTCGGTCCTTCAAAGATTGTCTAATGTTGTCCTCCGAGCGGACTCTGGGTCGTCCTCGGGGTCTGGATCCTTGGCTCTTTGTTTCCCATGCTTGTCGTGGTATCCGATCTTCTCCCATTCTGCAGACATGGCCAAACCATCTTAATTGGGACTGTTCTACTTGGGTCTGCAGGGGGTGGGATTTTAGGCCTTGACGTATCGTCTGGTTGCGTACCATGTCTCTTCTTGTTACTTCAACCACCTTCCTCAGATACCTCATTTCTGAGGTTTGGATCTGGCTTTTATGGGTTGTAGTCATTGCCCATGACTCGCATCCACATGTCAAGACTGGGACATAGGTGGAGCGGTATACAGCCATCTTCGTTTTCTTACCAACCTCTCTCTTGCTGATGAGGAATCCTCGGTTTATGGCCTGAAAAAGTCTCCCAGCTGCTGCTTTTCGAGTGGCCAACTCTTCTTTGATGCCTCCCTTTCGGTCTATAATAGCTTCGAGGTATTTAAAGTGGTCAACCTGCTCCAGGACCTGTTCTCCCAGCTTAATCTGATGTCTTCTTTCTTCTCGTGATATCACCATGGATTTTGTTTTAGAGCTGCTTATGACTATCCCTCTCTTCTCCAGCTCTTCCTTCCAGACTTGCAGGTTGGATTGGAGATGTGCCTCTGATTTACAATGCAAAGACTATAAATATCTGTGTATCTGTGACGAAATAATCTTCCAATTTTTCGTTCAATTCTCCTTTCCCCAATGTTCTCCTTCTGTACTCACTCGACAAGCCTTTCTTTTTGTCTCATTTGATCATTATCTTACTTTTAGCTTCATCTAGCTATATTCTCTGAATCTTAGTAGATCACCATCACACCCATATTGACTGCCCAGGTCATGTACCTTTTGATTGTGAATTAATAAGATTAAGCCAGACGGACTATTGTTAGATAAGAAGGTATCTTCTTTACACCAGCCGACAATTGGCGATAAACACCTGTGAAATGAATCTGATAATAGGACAACAGATGGTATTTTAAGACAAAGTGTTGATTTTGCAAGGATGACATTCACAAATACACGGCATATCCTTATGCCTTGTCTAGACATGACACGCAGGAAAGGTTTGGACAATGAGAAAATTATGACTAAATATTTCCGGGTCAGGTTGTTTTGGTAAACAAGGATGTCTGTCGCAAAAGAACAATCTTGATAAAGGTTAAGGCAGATACATGATATATTCGACTTCCGACAAGATGACTTTGTTGTAGTAAACACAGATGAGAAGAAAATACAACCTTGGAAAAGATTATCAGTAGTAATAATCAAGGGCAAGGAGGTCAAGTGATTTTGGTAAGCAGGACTCGTAGAGAGGTATAACTTTATATGGTCAGGTGATAATGTTCAGATGAGGAGGATGGGGGAAACCCCTATGTCGTGTGGTGAGTATTGGGGCAACTACGACAGTAGTTTTTGCCAGGAATAGCCTATGAGATATTAGGTAGAAGGTCTCCAAAAATTGGCTGGTTAAGAAAGAATAAAGACATATTCGAGATAGGGACAAGAAGAAGGGAATGTGATTCACATTGTGAATGATTTCCATTGGACAGTGTTTTCTAGTTAATTATGGAAAGAGTTCTGTTTCCCCACGACCTTAGCTTCTGCCCTTAGATCCCGTAACAGAAAAAGCCCCCAACCTCATCTGAGTGTAGAAATTTTTCTATATGTAAACATTTAACACCGACAGCACGAGTGATACATTAACAAACTAGATAATGATCAAGCGATTCTTGGGTTTATTAATTAAATATCTACACATATAGGGTTAGTAATGGTTAGAACGTGATGATGGTAGAACACGATCCACACAAAACACACAGATGAGATATTAATATGGTAGTTAATTAAGTAGTAGTTAATTAAGAATGAGCTTGTGTAAAGCCAAATGATGATGATGTGATATGATACGAATTACCAAAATGTCGAGTAATCTACACAGTCCATGTGTCTCTAAATGCTTCTTCCCGGATAGGATGATTCACATGTATGCATAGAATGCCCCAAGTTGTTATGTGTTATGTCGAGAGGGGTATCTCTAAGTCAAGGAAGTTCTGATGAAAACATTTGTCGTACTGAGAACATGGACGATATACAATTTTTCACTGTTTGAGTATATCTATGTAGCGTTAATCAACAGTTAACAGTTGTCGTATGAAAATGTCTGCTGTTTAATCTCCGGAGGGTACTATCCAGACTGGATATCTTCACGAAATGTTCTTGATATGTAGACTCATTATCTTGAGTATGTAATCGTGATTCATAAAACATACTCTCGAGTTTGCTTCATAGAATGCGCTTAAGGGTGTGTTGCACTTGGTTTAAATATGAGATTCAAATTTTTAGCACTTTAGCTTGACTTCAGATATTACGCTTCCTCTGCAGCTGAACTTGATATGAGTAATCAAAAGTGAGCTTTAGCTTGACTCATGTAGCATCTTTTGATGGATTTGAACTTGATTTAAATATGTATTGAACGTGTGCGTCACGTAACGAAAAATGCTGCCTCCACCTTCTTGAGCGTGGACGAGAAATATTCTTTATTAAGTGAGGAACGAGGAACGTCCTATGACGAATTCTGCTAGCCAAATGTCCGTTTTTATAACTTATTTCAGGTTAGACGTCAGACACAAAGCGTGTAGACTGAGACTTCTGATGGACTGAAGACACACAAAAGTCTTCGTAAGTTTTTACACTTAATATCACTGGGTGACTTTCATTTATACTTCTCCCTATTGATCTCTGTGAGTTCGATTCTAATGATGTTACATATATTGTGCATGAGAGTGTGTGCGTATGGAAGACTATGATGATGATTCAACAAGCTAGATGAAGGTGAAGTATGAACTATTAATTACTTCGTATCGGCCTATCATCTTAGAGGAAAATCTTCAGATTTTATCAATCATTTATTTAGAAGAATTAATTGAAAAACTATCTTTCGCACATTTAGCTGTGAGGTTAAGATGAAAAAAGAATAATTAAAAAAAGTATTAATAATCTGTATAAGATCTACTAACCTTCTTTTCCCTCCGCAAAATCCTTTAAGAACACAATACACACATATGTGAAATGTTTATCCACACTTAATTAATTGCAGGCTATGCTTTAGGCATTTCTCTTTACACCACAATGTTGACAAACTGGACTCCTCTCTCTAGCGAGCTTCGCGGTATATTAAATCTCTAAAAGTCAAATGTGGGTCCCTTGGACCGGTGACGTACATCTCCGCCCATACAATCAATAGCTAAGAGTCCCTCTGGTCACTCATTCCCAGGATCTCTCTTGTCCCCTGTCAGTCCAAAAATGGGTGGGGCGATTCGCGACCAACATTTGTTGCCGGGCTTGCTTGACCAACAGGTGTTGAGATAATTGGCTGGCCAATGTAAAATTGTCCCCCGCCTTCCAACTGTCATATCGCTCCCTGGCGCTTTCGTCTCGCGTGTCAAGCTTTGTTCAATGCTGCTGGCGGCGGCCTTTGTCCCCACGGTCCATTGTCGCTTACATGCTAACAAGTTTCTTAGTCGGGCCGGGCTCTATTGTATTTTACGCCACGGTGACCGTGTTTTGTTTAAACAACGGCTCAGCCCTGAATGATGTCTACCTGGCGTCTCTCAAAATAATAGTATCACAAGCTGGTACGTGTGACAGTTATTTACACAGGTACTGGTTATCAAAGAATGTTTTATTCAGTCCAAGCTGGGGTTTCGCAAGATTAGGATACACCCAGGTCTGTTTAACAAGGTGGGAAACTGAATCAAAAGAATGTGGTTCTTTAGATACCAGATACGAGTACTCAAAAACGATGAAATAGCAAATGTGGGATGAAAGAGCTCAATGTTTGAGAAAATAAAATAAGAAAGATGTGGGAAAAGGTAGAGCGATAAGGCCTTGGCGTTCGTTTATCACACCCTACTAAAATCGACTCATTACCGCCGGGGTTGGTTCAGATTAGAAATGAACATATACATAATTGGGTTTCACCAAACAAGAACCTAAACAGCTTGAGGATCTAGATTTTGCAGATGACATGGCTCTTCTGTCCCACAACCATAATCAGATGCAAGACAAAATGCAAATTATCGACGAGATGGCACAACAAGTGGGCCTGAAAATACACAAGGAAAAGACAACGATTATAAGAATAAATGCAACAAATGATAACAAGGTTGAACATGAAGAAACACCACTAAAAGATGTAGAATCGTACACATATCGTGGCAGTAATATAAGTAGTATACAATGTCCAAAAAGGTTAGATTTCAGGCGGATGCGCGTGACTATTATATAGCAAAATACTCCGATCGATGCAGGCGTTGGAGTTTCAGGCGGAGGCGCAGGTGGAGGCGCGTGACTTTTATATAGTAAAATACTCCGATCGATTTCAGGTGGAGGTGCGTCAGGTGGAGGCGCGTGACTTTTAAATAGCGATATATTTTAGCCGGGTTGACTTCCTCTGACGATCAGCTTGCGTCCTGTTGTCCTGGTAGTGTGTAGGTTGTTGTGTGTTGTTTATTTATACAAAATAGTTATACATATATTTAGACATATATTTACAATATTTAGTTATACATATATTTAGACAACAGTTATACATATATTTACATATATTTAGTTAGACATATATTTACATATATCACAACAGTTATATATTACAACAGTTAGACATATTACAAAACAGGTAGACGATATTTAGACATATATTACAATATATATTACAACAGTTAGACGATATATTTAGACATATATACATAGGTAACAAAGAATTTAGTTAATATATTTTATTTTTCAAATAACAATATCATATATTGACATTGTACAATATTTATATATATATTTATATTGGTAAATAAATATATCACAGTTATGTTCTAGGCTGCAGACCAGACCTTGAGGGAGGGGTGTCGTCATTGTCATCGTAAAAATAGGACAGAGAGGTGCGATGTTGGGTGCGTACATATACCTGCCTAGGTATCTGTATTGTGTGTTGTATTTTGTGGTATGTTTTTTGGATGGTGCACATAGTGGCAGAAAGATATTTTTTGGGTAGGGAGTTTATGTAATGAATTGGGGTGATGACTCATGGGTGTGGTATGGTTTTGGGGGTGTACAGAGAGTTTAGATGTTGAGGGGAGATGTGGTGACGTTGTCAGGATGCACCTGTCTTTTGATGTAAAAGTAAGACAGGGAGTTGCGGTGTTGTTCATATGTGTAGATGGCGGAGTTGTGCGGGGCGTGACTTTTATATAAGGAAATACTCGATGGATTTCAGGCGGCGGAGCGCCAGGCGTATGGAGCGTGACTTTTTATATAGCGATGTATTTTAGCCGGGATGACATCCTCTGACGATCAGACGCATCACTTGTTATATAGCAATAAATTTGTTCGATAATGGCGGGCGTGTTGTTTGTACAAAATACTTAGACAGTATATACATAAAATATAAAAAAAAGATAATGGTTGGTTAGTACGTTACTAAGGGGGTTTTTGAAGCAAGTGGAGTCTTTTTGTGCTGGCGCGGGTGACGACGCATGGGTGTGTACATTTTGGGGTGTAGCAGGCGAGTGTGCCAGCATTGAGAGGTGGGAGCGAAGTGTTAGAGACGTCACTACACTAGGACCAGCATCGAGAGTTGGGAGTGAAGTGTTAGAGGCTTGACTAGGACCAGCGTCGAGAGGTGTAAGTGAAGTGTTAGAGGCTATACCAGGGACAGCAGCGAGAGGTGGGAGTGAAGTGTTAGAGACGTCACTATACCAGATCCAGCAGCGAGAGGGGGGAGTGAAGTGTTAGAGACTTGGCTTTAACAGGGCCAGCAGCTAGAGGTGGGAGTGAAGTGTTAGAGACATGCCTATACTAGGTTTAACATCTAGAGGTGCGAGTGAAGTGTTAGAGTTCTAGAGGTGGGAGTGAAAGAGACGTGTCACTCTGCTAGGGCTAGCGCCTAGATGTGGGAGTGCAGTGTTAGAGACTTGACTATACCATTTTTTGTGTAGGTATTTTAATTGTTATGTGTTGTTGTATTGTGTGTTGATGTGTTTGTTTATACATATATACATACAATATATATATATATAAAATATAAAAATCGATAATGACGGAAAATATAAAAAAAGCGATAATGGTTGGTTAGTAGGTTACTAAGGGGTTTTTGAAGCGAGTGGAGTCTTTTTGTGCTGGCGCGGGTGACAACGCATGGGTGTGTACATTTTGGAGTGTAGCAGGCGAGTGTGCCAGCATTGAGAGGTGGGAGTGAAGTGTTAGAGACGTCACTATACTAGGACCAACGTCGAGAGGTGTGAGTGAAGTGTTAGAGACTATATCAGGGACAGCAGTGAGAGGTGGGAGTGAAGTGTTAGAGACGTCACTATACCAGGTCCAGCATCGAGAGGTGGGAGTGAAGTGTTAGAGACTTGGCTATAACAGGTCCAGCAGCTAGAGGTGGGAGTGAAGTGTTAGAGACTTGACTATACTAGGTCTAGCAGCGAGAGGTGGGAGTCAAGTGTTAGAGACCTGCCTATACTAGGTTTAACATCTAGAGGTGCGAGTGAAGTGTTAGAGTTCTAGAGGTGGGAGTGAAAGAGACGTGTCACTATACTAGAGCCAGCATCTAGAGGTGGGAGTGAAGTGTTAAAGACTTGACTATACTAGGTCTAGCATGAAATGGCGGAAACATACAAAACGATATGGCGGGTTAGTAGGTTACTAAGGATATTTTTTTAAGAGAGATAAAATAATAATACAAGAGCAAAAGAACATAAACTTGTTTCCAATATTCTATATTTAGCGCTGACGTCACCCACCCTAACCGACTACAAAGAGTATGACTCATTCATCGATTACATTTGATGGTGCAATACTATATTTGCATTGTCAAGTACTGACAACAGGAAAAAATATTGAGTGAAAAAAGAGGGCAGACCAAGTTACAACTGGTACCAGAGGAACTCTGGGATGGTTAAGTCAGCCGGCACGATGCTGTGTGCAGTGCATCACACATACCTTGTGTATATCGTCAGTGACAAACTCTCTCTGGCGACAGAAATTGCTAGTCTCATTAACAAAGCTGCAGCTACCTTTGCCTGCCTCACATCACGCGTTTGGGGAAACTCCAAACTCGCAACGATGACCAAAGCTGCAAAATATAACGCCTGTATCATCAGCTTACATTTACATGGCAGTGAGACCTGAACAATCTATACTACGCAAGAAAGAAGGCTCAATACCTGCCATCTACCGTGTCTGCGCCACCTCCTCGGCTTTTCGTCGAAAGATAAAAGTGCCAAATGTCGAGGTGTTTTCACGTGCTGGCCTTCAAAGCCTGTATTGCCGGCTGAGACAGGGAAGCCTACGCTGTCTTGGCCATATCCACCGCATGAATGATGGTCGCCTTTGAAGAAATGTTTGGCGACTAGCAGAAATATTTAAAAAAATATTTGACAACTGTTAGTAGTATTTGACAGCTGTTAGAAATATTTAACAAGTGGAAGACCCGTTGGAAGAAATATTTGACAGCTAACAAAAACATTTGCATTAATATTTGGCAACTGTAAGAGATATTTTGCCAGCGGTAAGAAATATTTACCAAGTGGAAGAAATATTTTGACAAGTGAAAGAAATTTTTTTTGTCAAGTAAAAGAAATATTTTGACACCGGTAAGAAATATTTGACAAGTGGAAGAAATATGTTGACAAGCGGAAGAAATTTTTTTTTGCCAAGTGGAAGAAATATTTTGACAACGGTAAGAAATATTTTGCCAAGTGGAAGAAATATTTTGACAACGGTAAGAAATATTTGACAAGTCAAAGAAATATTTTGGCGAGTGGAAGAAATTTTTTTTGCCAAGTGGAAGATATATTTTGACACCGGTAAGAAATATTTTGACAACGGTAATAAAAATATTTGACAAGTGGAAGAAATTTTTTTGCCAAGTGGAAGAAATATTTTGACAACGGTAAGAAATATTTTGACAATGGTAAGAAAATATTTGGCAAGTGGAAGAAAATATTTGACAAGTGGAAGAAATTTTGTTTCCCAAGTGGAAGAGATATTTTGACACCGGTAAGAAATATTTGACAAGTCGAAGAAATCTTTTGACAAGTGGAAGAAATAATTAAAGAAGTATTTGACAGTTGATCTATTTAAAGTTTGAAAATTGCAGGGCAAAACGTAGATACCCGTTGATAACTGGAACAAATACTTAGTTACATTTATTTAATGTACTACATTTCCGTGGTCGCCGCATGTTTGAACCGCTTGAGAGACAATATAAAACCTATCACAAGATGTCGCCCGTGTGAAAAAAGTGAAACCTTAAGTCGCGGGGGTTTGAACACACGAACGAAGGAATGTTTCTTTTATAAATTTCTACTATTGATCGATTGTGTTTTGAACTTGTGACGTGAACAGAAATAAGCAGCCGGGTTAGTCTTACAAAGGTAAAATGGTAGTCTTACAAAGGCAAAGCCTGTTGCAGATAGGATTTTTTCGTCTACCAATACGCAAAACTCTGCCTGTTAGATTTTTTATTACGCTTTTCTAGATAGCTATATTTAGCCATGACGTCACCCTCTATGGTAACCAGAATTTTATAAACGAGTCATGGTTTACGCGCGATGAATTGCGCGGGCCATCGATCGCGTTTCTTTCTAGTGAGGGTAAAAAGCACGTGTGTTTTTGAACTTTATTAAACATGGATGAAAATAGCCTCGACATTTTTTCAGTTACAGACTGCAACACTAAGGGATTGTCTAGTTGTCGCCATACTCTAGTCTGCATATGGGATATATCTCTACGGAACCTCTTTGTGTTCAATAAACTGTCTATTTGACTTTGTCCAGCCTGGCCTTTGACAGTATTTTTTGTGTTGGAGAATACGGCTGTGTGCTGGGGTCACTTACATATCACTAGATGGACATTGGGGTGAGTAGACTTATTACTCATGATATAATATAAAAATAAAAAAAACTACCACGTGGACCAGAGCCAGTCTCAACATGTAATTACATTCACCCAACAACAGAAATTCCCTGTCATATTTTTTACATCACAAGAATAGTTACCTCCGACACCACTTCACCTCTCACCACTCTATATTCTCCTCACTAGCTACACACAACACAACACAAAACCAAAATCATCCCCACCACACACCGATCATTAGTCATCTTCTTCTATAGCGGGTAGGAAAAAGGGAATTCACTTAGTGAGGGCTTATAAAAATTCCTTCTCAAGTCAAGCAGCAACATAGTAGCGTGAAGGTTTTGGAACAAACCGGTTATGTTCATGTAAGAGGGTAAAAGCACAACTCCTTCCAATAAAAATATTAAAGCTACGTCTAAATCAGCGTGTTGTTTGTAACAAGACTACAACACATCCACACACATTACAGCGTTCTGATGAGATCACTGTTGGATAGTGTACCTATACCTAAACTTTCATGAAATACACAAAAATCTCCTGTTATTGCTTAAGAATACACTACTTCCACAATAATTGGTCAATCTACACAAGTCTGCGGTGTGACCTCTAAGCGCTCCTGTAAAGTTTTTATTTTGACGTGTGAAGTTATGCGCGCATGCACACCCGTCTTCGGTGATCTGATAAATATACATCTAGCGTTTATACAGCGTCGAGCTGGCCCCTAAATATTATAGAAATAATGGCTTAACAAAACTATTTAAAACACTACAGATAACCAATAGTGCTTTTACACTGTGAAAAGGACTATCAAACCAAGAAAGCTAACACCAATTAGTTGTAATTCACACCAATACCTGCACACAAACCACCAGACATACCAAAATCAATACCACACACACACACACACACACGCACGTGGGCACACACACACCCAAGAGGCGTCACCCCGCCAGCCAAAAAAGTCAATACCGTCTCAATTAAAAAAATATACTTAGTAACCTACTAACCCGCCATTATCGTTTTTTATGTTTCCGCCATTTCATTCTAGACCTAGTATAGTCAAGTCTCTAACACTTCACTCCCACCTCTAGATGCTGGTTCTAGTATAGTGACACGACTCTTTGACTCCCACCTCTAGAACTCTAACACTTCACTCGCACCTCTAGATGTTAAACCTAGTATAGGCAGGTCTCTAACACTTCACTCCCACCTCTAGCTGCTGGCCCTGTTAAAGCCAAGTCTCTAACACTTCACTCCCACCTCTCGCTGCTGGATCTGGTATAGTGACGTCTCTAACACTTCACTCCCACCTCTCGCTGCTGTCCCTGGTATAGTCTCTAACACTTCACTCACACCTCTCGAAGCTGGTCCAAGTCAAGCCTCTAACACTTTACTCTCATCTCTCGATGCTGGTCTTAGTGTAGTGACGTCTCTAACACTTCGCTCCCACCTCTCAATGCTGGCACACTCGCCTGCTACACCCCAAAATGTACACACCCATGCGTCGTCACCCGCGCCAGCACAAAAAGACTCCACTCGCTTCAAAATTCCCCTTAGTAACCTACTAACCAACCATTATCGCTTTTTTTATATTTTCCGTCATTATCGATTTATATATATATATATATATATATATATATATATATATATATATATATATATATATATATATATATATATATATATATATATATATATATATATATATATATATATATATATATATTGTATGTATATATGTATAAACAAACACATCAACACACAATACAACAACACATAACAATTAAAATACCTACACAAAAATGGTATAGTCAAGTCTCTAACACTGCACTCCCACCTCTAGGCGCTGGCCCTAGTATAGTGACACGTCTCTTTCCCTCCCACATCTAGAACTCTAACACTTCACTCGCACCTCTAGATGTTAAACCAGTATAGGCAGATCTCTAACACTTCACTCCCACCTTTAGCTGCTGGCCCTGTTATAGCCAAGTCTCTAACATTTCACTTTCACCTCTCGATGCGGGATCTGGTATAGTGACGTCTCTAACACTTCACTCCCACTTTTCGCTGCTGTCCCTGGTATAGTCTCTAACACTTCACTCACACCTCTCGACGCTGGTCCAAGTCAAGTCTCTAACACTTCACTCCCGCCTCTAGATGCTGGTCCTAGTGTTGTGACGTTTCTAACACTTCGCTCTCATCTCTAAATGCTGGCACACTCGCCTGCTACACCCCAAAATGTACACACCCATGCGTCGTCACCGGAGCCAGCACAAAAAGACTCCACTCGCTTCAAAAAACCCCTTAGTAACCTACTAACCAACCATTATCGATTTTTTATATTTTTCGTCATTATCGATTTTTTATATTTTATATATATATATTGTCTAAGTATTTTGTAGCAACTCCCTGTCTTACTTTTACATCAAAAGACAGGTGCATCCCGACAACGTCACCACATCTCCCCTCAACATCTAAACTCTCTGTACACCCCCAAAACCATACCACACCCATGAGTCATCACCCCAATACAATACATAAACTCCCTACCCAAAAAATATCTCTCTGCCACTATGTACACCATCCAAAAACCATACCACACAATACAACACACAATACAAATACCTAGGCAGGTATATGTACGCACCCAACATCGCACCTCTCTGTTTTATTTTTACGATGACAATGGCGACACCCCTCCCTCAAGGTCTGGTCTGCAGCCTAGAACATAACTGTGATATATTTATTACAAAACCTTTGTTATCTATGTTGTAAATATTGTATAAAAAGCAACACACTACCAAATTGTACACACATCTCCCGTCTTCCAATATATATATATATATATATATATATATATATATATATATATATATATATATATATATATATATATATATATATATATATATATATGTATAACTATTTTGTATAAACATAAATAAACAACACACAACACCCTACACACTACCAGGACAACAGGACGCAAGCTGATCGTCAGAGGAAGTCACCCAGGCTAAAATATATCGCTATATAAAAGTCACGCGCCTCCACCTAACGCGCCTCCACCTGAAATCGATCGGAGTATTTTACTATATAAAAGTCACGCGCCTCCACCTGCGCCTCCGCCTGAAACTCCAACGCCTGCATCGATCGGAGTATTTTGCTATATAAAAGTCACGCGCATCCGCCTGAAATCTAACCATTTTGGCCATTGTATACTACTAATATAGACAAAGTTGGAGGGACAGTGATATCAAAATAAGAATACAAAAACGCAAGACGAGGACATGGTACTTAAAAGAGCATTTGTGCATTTGTTTCCTCTATTTTTGTTACCAGTTGCCAGCAGTTTACGCTAGAAACCTACATCAGACAGGTCTTCAAGACACTGGACTTGAGAACCTGAGTAGTTTACCCGTTTTACAAACAATCAGTTCTATTCATTTTATTCTGTTACGCAAATAACTGATTATTAAACCTATTTTATATGTAAATATAATTCTAGAGTTGAGTTAATCATTATGGGCTACTTTTTTATGTCTACACCCATTTGACTTATTAAAATAAATGCATACACACACAAAGCTACTAAAGCATATTTTGCTGAGTCACCTTCAGCTCGGAGCTCATAAAACACGAGTCAAAACGAACCCTCTTACAGAAGTGGGCGGAGAATACTAAGGTTATAGCAACTTAGATGACTCAGTTGTTATTATTGCTATTCTATAAATTCCCGTGAGACTCCCTGAAATAGAAGCATCATTCTTCTACGTATACCTCTACCAAGAGAAATCTTGAGCGAAAGTTTATACATGTGAAAACCCTCATCCTTTTACTCCGAGTTGGGTTATTATTTGACCACTACTGCAGAGCAGAGTAGATAGCCCGCGACAGCATCTAATGTTCTGAATCAAGACATTAATTCATTCTAATTTTGCGATACAAAACAAAGGTACACATTTCTCAATCCAAAACAAAATTGCACACTGCTGAAGTACTTCATACTAAGTAACAAATAAGAATGCTTCTAACGTCATGCCAAATTGAAAAACCGTCCGAAAAAAAATCGGTTTTTTCGAATGCTTGCATAAAGCATCTTTTAAAATCCTGTTCCTTTTATTTCTCTCATTTCAGCTTCTTTCAGCTCTTGTAAAATAAAGGATCTGGCTTATTCAAAGAAAATTCGAAAACATGAACGTTTGTCCAGTATTTACCCGTGGAACGTTTCTTTGAGTGTGTGGACATGCAATGCACGTGCGCTTAAGTGCTTACAAAGCCCATTTCTTGTCGGCAGCACGAAAAAGAATTCTATCAAGTTTTCTGTTCTTTATTTACTCAGACCAGGCAATATTCTCTGCTGCTAGCGGTTCTATAGAAAATTGTACCCCCAAAGAGCAAATTATACTTGGTCCAATCTTCCGTCTCGGCGCGACCCATTCTGAGCACTTTGAGAAGTGTAGTGGTTGTTGTCAGTATCACGTCTAAAGATCAGACTTACAGCCGACCTTCCGGCAAACGTCACGTTTTAAAACTTAGTTCTGTCTGTTTTCATAATGCGGACGTATATATTATATATGTTCTGTCTCTTATATTTCATTACCGTTTTTAACGTGGGTGATGTTATTTTAACAAGTACGGTGTACACACAATTTTATTTGTGAATCATCAATCTATCTATTTGTCTGTCTGCTTCTGTTTATATTGCCTGTCTGTCTGTTGTTTATTCGAATGGGCATAGAAAATGTTGGTCATAAGGGCCCTTTTCACTGTGGCCCTCTTTGTCTCTGCATTCTTTATCTTTCTGTCTGGTTCTCTGTAACTTTCCTTCTTCACTTTTTTCTGTCCCTTCCTTTTCTCGCTCTCTGTCTCTGTCTGTCTGTCTGTCTGTCTGTCTGTCTCTCTCTCTCTCTCTCTCGCCCTCTCATGAGTGTTTCATTTCCGTGCAGAACGTGGCTGCCATCAATGGTACCTATACCTTGTAGCGGTATGACAGTTTGTGTACCCTGACAGTCCCCAGAGCTATGTCAGTGGGAGTTTTACTCCAGGTAGGTTCAACCAAGCTGGACTGGTCTGCGTGGGTAGATGTCAGACAAAAGCTGGTACCCTGGTCCTCCAGGTTGGTGATTTTAGCATAGGGCCGACTATGTAAAAAAAATAGCACATGTTACGGAAACGGCAACAACAGGAAAAACTTTGATGCGGGACGGTCATCCGGAGTCTCGGGCTCGTACGACTGCCAGTGGTGAAAGCCGAAAGGAAGCCATTGGCAAAAAAACAGATGCCCTGACCTCAAAACACGAAACCAGAATTGGATTTTGGAACGTCAGAACTATGAATGAGGCAGGAATGCTGAGACAAATCACAGCAGAGATGAGGAACTGCAAATTACATATCGTGGGAATAAGCGAGAGCAGATGGACAGTGACGGGGAGAATAAAAACAGCTACAGGGGAAACAGTACTTTATTCTGGTAGAGAGGATGGTCAGCACAACGAAGGTGTAGCCTTTATCCCGAAGAAAGGAATGGAAAGGTCTTTACTGGAATGGAAACCCATCAACAACAGACTGATAAGAACAAGACTGCGAGGAAGATTCACCAACACGACAATTATACAATGCTATGCACCAACAAACGACAACGATGAAGAGATCAAAGACGAGTTCTATCAAGAGGTACAAAAGGAAATGGAAACTGCACCCAGGTACGATCTTGTTATAGTAATGGAAGACCTCAATCCGAAAGTTGGAACACACAATAATTATAACGAAAGAGTAATGGGGAAATGCGGCAGTGGAACAGTAAATGAGAATGGGGACAAATTAATAAGCTTCTGCAGTATTAACAGCCTGGTCATTGGAGGAACACATTTTCCACACAAAGAAGTGCACAAGTTAACGTGGAATCACCAAACGGACGGGACTGAAACCAGATAGATCACATAATGATCAATGGCAGTTGGAGACATGCATTACAAGACGTGAAAGTAAGAAGAGGCGCAGATGTGGGAAGTGATCATCACCTAGTAGTAGCAAGACTGAAGGTGAAACTCAGAGCTGCTAGACCAGTTGCAGTCAAACAGAAAAGATATAACATCAAGAACCCCCTCCCCCCTCCCCCCCCCCGCCCTCCCCCCCCCCCACCCCCCCCCCCCCCCCCCCCCCCCATAGAAAAGCTTTCGGGGTCGACGTAAAGAGACGATATCAGATTAACAAAAGCCAGGAAAGAACAGAGACCGATTATGTCGACCAGAAATTCAACACCATCTCAACAATATACAAGGAAAGCAGCAAGTCATGCTTGGGATTCCAGGAAAGAAAGAGCCAAGACTGGATAACACCAGAAACGCTAAACACCATAGCGAAGAGAAAGGAAATGAAAAGAAAGAATACAGAAGCTAAGTCTCCCAGGTTAAAGCCAATATATAGTGAACAGTACAGTCAGCTGGACAAGGAAGTAAAACGTCAAACCCGTGCTAATAAAAGGACATTTCTGGATGACCTTGCAAGAAAGGCAGAAGAGGCAGCACTGAGAAATGAGCAAAGCACAGTTTATAAAATAACTAAAGCTATCAGTGGAATACGACGTGCAAACAACATAACGTTAGTAAGAGACAAGCAAGGAAATCTCATCACCACAACACAGGGGCAGGAAACAAGATGGGCAGAGCACTTCAGAGAAACACTGAATAAGGAAGCACCAGAGACTCAGCTGAATGTTCATGAGGCTGAAAGTGACAGACGTAAATACAGACATTCCAAGAAAAGAAGAAATCATCACAGCTATCAAAGGGTTAAAAAATGGAAAAGCTCCTGGTCACGACAATCTAAATGCTGAGTTATTCAAGGCAGACCCTGAACTAGCAGCAGAACTATTAGAGCCACTATTTGCACAAGTCTGGGAAACTGAGACAACACCAACAGAGTGGAGTAAAGGAATAATTGTCAAATTGCCCAAGAAGGGCGACCTTGCAGACTGCAACAACTGGAGAGGAATTACTCTCCTCTCAGTTCCCAGCAAAATACTAGGCAGGATAATCATCCAGAGAATTTCAAAAGCAGTTGACCATAAACTGAGAAAAAAAAGCGGGTTTAGAAAGAACAGAAGATGTGCAGATCAAATATTCACCCTCAGGAACATTATAGAGCAGTGCTCAGAATGGCAGAGACAGCTATACATTAACTTTGTTGATTTTGAAAAGGCTTTCGACAGCATATATATCAATTAAAAAATAATATGGTATGAAATCAGTTTTACAAGTAAACGGTACACATGAGACAAGGGACGTTTCGGTTTTTACCCTTCGTCAGCCACAGTTACGAACAGGTGACAAGGACAAGAACTACGTATAGGTACTACAAAGGTCTGTGATGATGAAGAAAACGTCAAATGAGCGATACAAGCAGATGAAACCACGGTGATGAGCGAAACGATAACAGTATACACAGGGACAGCCTATGGAGAATACTGAGGGCTTATGGAATTCCAAGCTGCATTGTTTCCATCATAAAAAGCCTCTATTCTAACTTTACATGCAGTGTTGGATTGAGTAATGTAACTTTCGAAGTGAAAACAGGAGTACGACAGGGATGCCCCTTATCAACAACATTATTTTTGACAGCCATAAATTGGGAGTTGCGCCAGACAACAGAGGGCAGCCCAAGAAGAATTAGATGGACAACGTTTTCTACACTGGAAGACCTGGAATATGCAGATGACATAGCACTACTCGCGCATTCACATCATCACATCCAAGAAAAGACCGACAGACTGAATAAGTATGGCCAGCAGCTTGGCCTGAACATCAATCTGAAGAAGACAGAGGTCATGACACTAAATGTGCGCAATCCTGAGCCAATAACAATAAGGAACCAGAAGTTAGAACAAACAAACACATTTTCTTACCTAGGATGCATAGTAACACCTGACGGCGGAACAAGCAAGGCCATTAACAACAGAATGAATAAAGCGAGAACAGCCTTTGCTAGTCTCAACAACATTTGGAAGTCTTCCCAGTACAGTACAAACACCAACTAAGACTGTATGAGAGCTGTGTACTTTCTGCGCTTCTCTATGGTGCGGAATGCTGGAGAGTAACAGAGAAGGAAATGTCGAAACTGTCCTCCTTCCACACAATCTGCATAAGGAAAATTCTCCGAATCTTTTGGCCAAACACCATCAGCAACCAAGAACTACTTATTCGGAGTAACCAGGAGGACATGCACACCATCATAGCTGGCAGACGCTGGAGTTGGGTTGGCCACGTCCTCAGAAGGGACCCTGATACCATCACAAGAACAGCTATGCTATGGATCCCCGATGGAAAGCGAAAGAGAGGCCGACCAAAAACAACTTGGCGGAGAACTGTGGAAGCCGAGATGCAAAGAATGAACCAGAGTTGGGGCACTGTACGACGGATGGCCGCCGACCGAGCAAAGTGGAATACATTTTTTGCTGCCTTACAAGACGCCACCAGGCGTGATGGCCACTGACTGCTTTGACGGTTGGCGGTTATGGATCAAAGAAGAAGAAGCAGAACGTAGGACAGCTATCATGCACTATCACACCTCCTTATTCCTCCTTTGATTAGGACATACTGTTCTTACTTCATGATCAACATATACCTTCATACTATATTCTTGTTTCATGCGTATCAGATACTTCATGCTATGTTCTTGTTTCATGTGTATCAGATATCTTCATACTATGTTCTTGCTTGAAACGTATCAGATATCTTCATACTATTCTCTTGCTAGAAGTGTATCAGATATCTTCATACTATGTTCTTGCTTCAAGCGTGTCTGATATCTTCATGGTATTTTCTTACTACTTGCTGACAAGTTATTATTATTTTTTTTTTTTTGCTGCTATCTTCTAGATACTCTTGCTTTCTTTTAAACGTGATCTGCCTCTACAGTCATTCATAACCCTCCACTCCCAAAGGAGCATAGGCCTTCAACAAACACATGCCAAGTCCTCCTGTCCCGTGCCATCATCTCAAGTTCTTTCCATGTTCTCCTCATCATTTTCACCTCTGTTTCCAACTCTCTTCTCCATGTACTTCTTGGTCTTCCTCTGCCTCTCTTGCCCTGGGGGTTCCAGAACAAGGACTGCCTTGTAATGCTATCAACAGGTTTCCTCAGTGTGTGTCCTATCCATCGCCATCGTCTTCTTCTCATCTCTTGTTCCACTGGCACTTGTCTAGTTCTTGTCATCAGTTCCACGTTGGTAACCTTGTCATACCATTTTAATCCCTCTATTCTACGCAAGCACCCATTTATGAAAGTCTGTAGCTTTTTGGTTGTTGTCTTTGTTGTTCTCCATGTCTCCGAGCCATACAATAGGACTGACTTTACATTTGAGTTGAAGATTCTTATTTTCGTGTTGGATCCAATTTCTCTTGATCTCCATATATTTCCCAATGCAATGAAAGCTCCTCTTGCCTTTTGTATTCTTATTTTGATATCGCTGTCTGTCCCTCCAACTTTGTCTATATTACTGCCAAGATATGTGTATGATTCAACATCTTGAATTGGTGTTTCTTCAAGTTCAACCCTGTTATCATTACCTGCATTTATTCTCATTATTTTTGTCTTTTCCCTGTGTATTTTCAGACCCAATTGCTGTGACCTCTCATCGAGTGTTTTCAATTTGTCCTGCATCTGATTACGGTTATGGGACAGAAGAGCCAAGTCATCAGCAAAATCCAGATCATCCAACTGCTTAGTCAGAGTCCACTGGATTCCATTTCTGTTGTGTGTGTTGTCGATGATCTCATAACCCAATCTATTGCCAGCAAGAAAAGAAATGGAGACAAGAGGCATCCCTGTCGCACTCCTGTTCTTATCCCAAACGGTTCTGTAAGCTGTCCTTCGTGAAGAACTCTGCATGTCATGTCTTCATATGTTTTCTTTATTAAATTAATGATCTTCAGGGGAACTCCATAATGCCTCATCAATTTCCAAAGTGATTCTCTGTCTACACTGTCAAATGCCTTTTCGTAGTCCACAAATCCGATGTATAGTGGTGAATTCCATTCCAGACTTTGTTCAACTATTATTCTCAAAGTGGCTATCTGGTCTGTACATGATCTGTTTTGTCGAAGACCTGCTTGTTCATCTCTCAGTTTCTTGTCTATGGACTCTTTTAATCTCTCAAGGATAATCCTGTTTAATACTTTTCCTGGCACTGATAGTAACATTATTCCTCTATAATTTGTGCACTCTTGTAAATTTCCCTTCTTAGGCAACTTAACCAGATATCCTTCCTTCCATTCTGCTGGTATCTCTTCCTTTTCTCAGACTTTACCAAGTAATTTATATAACATCTCTGTAGCCGTGTCGATATCTGCTTTGATGGCCTCTGCTGGAATGCCATCAGGTCCAGATGCTTTTCCCTCTCTTAGAAGCTTTATGGCTTTCTTTATTTCTTCCTTCGTTGGTCTTTCACCGTTAATTTGTAGCTCTTCTTCTGCTGGCTGGATGTCCGGCCGGTTTTGTGGAGCTGGTCTATTGAGAAGGTCCCCAAAATATTCTGTCCACCTCTTCATTTGCTCTTGTATATTACTGAGCAGTTTCCCATTCTTGTCTTTTATGAGGCAACTTGTTTGCTTGTATTTCCCTGTTAGCTTCTTTGTGCTGCTATACAGTTCTCTCATATTTCCTTTGGCTGCAGCATCTTCTGCCTCTCTTGCCAACTCCTCAATATACTTCCTCTTGTCTCTTTTGATACTTCTTTTTACTTCTTTGTTTGCTTCTGTGTACACTTCTTGAGCCTTGGCTTTGGAGCTTCTAGTTTTGCTTGTGTTTAACTCTGCTTTCTTGTTTTTTCTGTCTTTTATCTTATTGATGGTTTCTGTTGTTATCCATGCTTTTTGTTGTCTTTCCCTTTTCCCCAGTATTTCTTCACATGTCTCCTTCCATACTGTTTTGACCTGCTGCCAATAGTCTTCTGTATTCTCTACATCTTCCAGCTGTTGGAGCACTTGGAATTTGTTGGATACTGTGACCGCAAATTTGTCTCTTGTTTCTTGATTTCTTAGCTGTCCTACATTAAACTGTTGTCTATAATTTTGCATTGTTGCATATCTCTTGAGTTTCATTTTTACTTTGGCTATCAGAAGATGGTGATCTGATGCCACATCTGCTCCTCTATATATCTTTACATCCTGCAATGATGATCTAAACTTCTTGTTTATGCATATATGATCTATCTGATTTTCTGTTCTATGGTCTGGTGATATCCATGTTGCCTTGTGTATTCTCTTATGTGGAAACATGCTTCCTCCTATAGCCAGTTGATATGAAGCACAGAAGTTTGCGAATAGCTCTCCATTTTCATTCATTACTCCTAGCCCATGTTTTCCCATGACTTCTTCGAATCCAGTGTTGGCTGTACCTATCTTTGCATTCATGTCACCCATCAAAATTGTGATGTCTCTTCTTTTTACTTTAACCATAATTTCCTGTAGTTTAGTATAAAATGCTTCTTTCACAGACTCTTCTTTGTCATTGGTTGGTGCATAACATTGGATGACATTTACATGAATTTTCTTTTTAGCTGTTTTGAAAGAAGCTGTTATTATTCTGGGTCCAACAGCTTCCCATTCAATTAGTGCTTCCTGTGCTTCTTTAGATAACATAAGAGCTACCCCTTCACTGTGGTGTGAACTTTCGTCTTCATGTCCTGAGGACAGCACCAATTCACCTGTGATGAGTTTCTTCCTGTCTACCCCCTTCCACTTTGTTTCACACATTCCCAGAACCTCGATTTTGTATTCCCTCATTTCTGCTGCTACTTGCGCCACTTTCCCTTGTTCGTTTAATGTCCGAACATTCCAGGTGCCAAATCTGGAAGTTCTCCTAGAAGAAAGAAGGTTAGTCAGCAACACAGACTCCTTTCGGCTTTCTCTGTGTTGCATCATACGCCTCCCCGCGAGAGGACCTTCCCCTGTCTTGGATGGCTGTGTTTTATTTTCTTTATTTGACTTGTCCATATTTGTTGAAGTTTTTTGTGGTTTAAATTTTTTACAGGATGGTGTAACCGGCCCCATGCCCAACCCTCCTTAGTCGCTTTTTACGACATGCTTGGTAGGGGACAGTGTTACTATTCTTTGCTCCCCTTTCGGGCCCCGGTAACACACGGGTGCGCCTCTACAGTGCTTTCTGGTTTTTCCCTTTCTTGCTATTTATTTTAGCATGTTATTCCTACCTAATTCTTGAGTTCTTGTGTAAAATTTCATTGTGTGTTGATTACCATATATACCTTCTCTTATTTTAACAATATCTGAATATTTGCAATGTTAAATGCATGATACTGCACTTCCAGTTTTCATGTAGTATATAGAATTTGTGCCTTTTCTCTGCTGCACTTCGAGCTCTCTGCATCTGCTGTTTGGCGATGTTTCTTTTGCTACGTGCATATTATCTGGACACGTTAACAATATTAGATGTACAATGCAAATGTTGCAGAATACCTTATTCAATAGTCAACTTATTTTTGCCTATCCTTATGCTGCACTCCTCTACTTCAATAATTTCCAACACCCATCCTTTTTATAGACTCCTCTAAGTCAGTATTCACTGGTCATTATCTGTTTTTGTTTCTGTGAGTACACTTCCCGAACAAATACCGGGTCGTTCACCTGCTTGCCACACATCTGGCGTGCCCATCATTTAATCGTAGACAGAACGATTATGCTAGGCGTTGAACAATAACGTCAACAATTAAACGGCACTGACAGACGGCTGTCCACCGGGCTGAATTTTTCTGCGCGCCTGGCGTGTTTGTATTGATAAGCACGAACGTCAAAGTGTGCGTATTGCTATAAGCTGTTAAATTGTCTGATCCAGTTTTAAGATGGCGCATTTGTTTTCGTTCCGGTGAAAAGTATGAAACAAACACATATGTCACATTAGAAAGGGATTACCGTACAAGATAACTAATCATTAATTTGAAGGCATGGCTTGCAGAAAATACGCCACTTCCTAGTTTGTCTTGATTACAACAAGACTGAAGTAGTAGGACACCGGGAGATATGACGTAATTCGTTCCGGCAAGATCTCTTGTCTGAATAAACAAAGATGGGAAGATGAAATTACAAATTATTAAACTTTTCCGTAGTTTCTTTTCGAGATACTTGCAAAGACATCTGTCACGGATTGCCTCCTATGCTTTGCAGTAGTGGTCCAACAGTTGCCAAAACTCAAGAGTATCTAAACTGGGTCGTCGAAGGTGTTTACCTTCGCACAAGATTACTCTTGGCAGAGATGTAGATAGAAGTGCAATGACGCTTCTGTCCAAATGGAGAGTTCACAAGTTAATTCAAAAGTCAAGAACCATACGGCATAGCGCTGAGCAATGGTTAACTTATATCTTCCCGTCGCCTATTGTGAAGGATTTAAGCAATGGTTTTCAGCCCGTTTAAGCACCCAGCTGAGTTAATTCAGCGAATTCCTATTATAATGGTATATCTTTGTTTAGAGGTAAATATACATATATATATATATATATATATATATATATATATATATATATATATATATATATATATATATATATATATATATATATATATATATATATATATATATATATATATATATATATACATATATATATATATATATATATATATATATATATATATATATATTACCGCAGCACAGAAAAAATGAATTTATCTCCACATATATAAGTGATCCAAATTGTAGTATGGCTCTTATAATGCGAGCTAGGTACTTTCTTCAAAATCTCTGGCGCTACTGATAACTGAATTTTAAGAGATGGGATATATATATGAAATAGGTAAAAAAAATCGTTAGCTAGTGCGAGATTTTGCGTCTCTGCCCGTATTTTGGGCAAATCTGCGGTCGATTCCTGAATGAAAACTTATTTTCACACTTTCGCCGACCGCATATTCGTTTCGCTAGCAAACGGGTGCCTCTTAGGTCGCTTCTCTCGGTGAGCAAATTGCGTCCCTTGGAACACGAACAAAGGGATGCAGTCGGTAAAAGTGGTTATCGCTCCTTTCTGCATTCGCTTAATTCCCCCTTGATTCTGCAAATACAGACCCGTTCTCTCTTAAGGAGCTAAAACACCCGTTGCCTCCCCCCACCCCCACGTGTTTCAGGGACAAGGCGTTGACGTGATGACATAATCTGACAGCAAGCAGACCCGTTTTTCCCTTCCTTTTTTTGAAGGAAAGACAGAGATATGAATAGCTGTATTAATAGCGCTTGAAGCAAAGACAGGTAGGCGTGGCTAAACAAGGAATCAGACAGATGGCGAAAGGCATGGCTTTTTGCGCAATAACCCGTGCATACTAATTAGAGAAGAAGGTGGGAAACCACGTTGAGTGACTAGATTGAAAAATAGCGAGGGGTGTCGGTGAGAGTAAAGTGGACCGATCAAAGTGCTCGATTTTTATCTGTCACAATGCTCTCGAATCAATTTCGTCTGAGAAATTTTGAGTCCCTTCTTATGACGGGTTTTCTGCGATACACTTGGCCTGGGAAACTAGTAATTCCTCTTCGACGGGTGTTCTGCGATACACTTGGTCTGGGAAAGTTTCTCTGATGACGGGTAATCCAATTCCTAGGTTTCCAGTCTTGATATTTAAAGTCCTGGTCCTCAGGTTTTCAATCTCTGTATTTATAAAGTCGGGCTTACTTTTTAAGGTTTTAAGTTTCCCAAATACTTTGATCTGTCACTTATAGGTATGGAATTCTAGGTCCGATCCTTCTCTTTCTGGCTTTTAGTGAGTTGCTCGTTTAAAGTTGCGAAACTGTCTGTTATGTGTCTCTGAGTTCGCTAGATTTTATTTTTAGTTTCCAGTTCACATCACAGATTGTACTTCCCGGCAAATTAGTCCAATGAGATTCATTGTAAATTCTGGCTCTCACCAATCAAATCGTAAGCTCTTTTTCGCACTACGTGGGTTGCGGTAATTAAATTCATAATTTTCCCCGCGTGTTTAAAATATTACATTTAATATTCCCAAGCGTGACTACTTTATAATAAGACGTAATATTTCCGGTGACATCTTGTGCACTCTCACAAACAAACTTGTGAACTGATTTGCTTGGCGTAATGTCTTCCTCCTAGATGTCTAGTCAGACTGATATCTTTAATAATAACCAGGGATGGTCCCGGAAAGTCGATACACGCATCTAACACCTGTGTAATTTGCTAGACAAACAGACACGTTCGTCGGCAACCCCAGACACACAACCTGGTTCTTTTCAGCGATCGGGCGCTTTACCGTCTTGTGTAAACACCGTCATTAACTTTTCACCTGGGGTCAAATGTTGGACCGACGCGTTTGAAAGGGTGGTCAGACTGAGAGAATAGAAAAGCGTATGACCGGTATACCTCTGATTCATGCTATACAAACCTTCTACAAGTCTTGCAGAAATTATGTGAGGACAGCAAACCATAAGTCAGAAGAGTTCAGGACCATCACTTGCGTAAGACAAGGTGATATCCTGTCACCTTACCTTTTCATACACCTCATGGACGATGTTATCAAGTCATGTAAGGAGAGAACAAGAAAGTATTCAGTGGGGTACTGGAAGATGAGACAGGTCTGTATTTCAGAGCTGGCATTTGATGATGTTGCCCTGATTGCTAAATCAGAGGCACATCTCCAATCCAACCTGCAAGTCTGGAAGGAAGAGCTGGAGAAGAGAGGGATGGTCATAAGCAGCTCTAAAACAAAATCCATGGTGATATCATGAGAAGAAAGAGGACATCAGATTAAGCTGGGAGAACAGGTCCTGGAGCAAGTCGACCACTTTAAATACGTCGGAGCTATTATAGACCGAAAGGGAGGCATCAAAGAAGAGTTGGCCACTCGAAAAGCAGCAGCGGGGAGATTTTTTCAGGCCATAAATTGAGTATTCCTCAGCAAGAGAGAGGTTGGTAAGAAAACGAAGATGGCTGTATACCGCTCCACTTATGTCCCAGTCTTGACATATGGATGAGAGTCATGGGCAATGACTACAACCCACAAAAGCCAGATCCAAACCTCAGAAATGAGGTATCTTAGGAAGGTGGTTGAAGTAACAGGAAGAGACATGGTCCGCAACCAGACGATACGCCAAGGCCTTAAATCCCACCCCCTGCAGACCCAAGTAGAACAGTCCCAATTAAGATGGTTTGGCCATGTCTGCAGAATGGGAGAAGATCGGCTACCACGACAAGCATGGGAAACAAAGAGCCAGGGATTCAGACCCCCAGGACGACCTAGAGTCCGCTGGGAGGAGAACATTAGACAATCTTTGAAGGACCGAGGTATAGAATGGAACAAGGCCAGGAGGAAGACATCCGATTGGATAGTCTGGCGCTCTCTATTCCAAACCTCTACGCCTCACGGTAGAAGGGGAACGACTAAATAAGTAATGACCGGTATAATTACCCAATATTATCGCATTTACCTTGCAGAACGTAAACAATTCTGCGTGTAAAGCAGATGCGTCCGTAGGGAGTAGAGTGTTAGAGACTTCCCTCTACTAGATTCAACATAAAGCAAAATAATGAATGAAAGGACAAAAAAATTGCCAAATAATAAGCGATCGGAGAGAAAAATGAAGAAAAAGAGGGATACTGCCGGAGTGGTTGAAGGTGTGAGAGAGCCACCAAAAGAACACGTACAGACGTTTTGTCACAAGATATGTAAAATGAGAATGAAATACAAGGTACATTGTTGGCCTCTTTGTGGGTAGAGTCTAATGAGTGTTCAAGATAACTTCCACTTGCAATGCTAACCATTTCTGTATTTCCCGAAAATCTGATGTGATTGTTTTAGGATGCACCTATGACTCATGCATAGAACTTTCATTTATTGCTACAATGTGACCCTGAAAAGATCTAGACACCTTTATAATATTCCTGTAAGTAAAAATAACACACACATTTCAAAACACGTGTGTATATAGATTGTGACCGCTTGGCCTTTCACGCTAGCTTTGTCCCTCCTACTTTAACGCTAAGCGTTTATATGTGCTAGAAGAAGATACATGTAAGAATGACAGACCTTAAATGCAAATAAGACGTCTTTACACAAAACGCAGCATTCATTCAAAGTTCAGTTGCCGTTACTGCTCTGACAGGGTAAACGTAGGTCAGTCCCAGATAATAATGAATGGGTTTTATAAGCGCGAAAGTGGGAAATGAATGTTTGTGTGATCTGGTTTTTTTTAAATCCTATTGTTAAGTTGGAAAAGATCACACATGTGAAAATAAAGTCGAAATAACAGTATGTCGTGTGCAAAAAGGTCTAAAAGCTGAGGAACGGAGTGCAAATGTTAATTATTGTGTCGTGTGAAAAAAAGGACGGGTCGTGTGAAAAAAGGCGGGAAAAAAGGAGAAATAGTATAAATAGAAGAGTTGTGGGCGATAGGTAGCGATTTCAGGACTTATGATTCCAAGGATACCATGATCTTAGACTAGAGGATTTTTACTGATAGCGTTAGGAGAACTTCGTCTTTGAGGATACCAAGACAAGTTTTTGAGTAAACAAATCAGTAAATTATTTCTTGTAGATATACATATATTATTCTATCTGGATGTACCTATATTATTCAGTTGGATTACATATTTTTTCATCTTGGATAACCAATCATCATTGTGAAATTTACAGTGTTTGTCTAATTACACCAATAAACTCTAATTGAATTTTTCTACATTGCTGTTTGTGGAACTTTACAATAATTTCTTGTGGATATACGTTGTTGTGCTGAAACTGTTTTGCTTATCACCAAACTCAAAGGGAAGAACATTCCTGGGTTGAAAAACTGAGTAAAGGTCAAGTATTACCACCTCTGGCGGAACGCCAGTTAGCACTTGAACCAACACAACATATGAAGGATTAACTCTGACTACATAAAATCAATATAACTACTAGTGCCGCATTCAACTGACGCGGGCACAAGATCGTAGAAGAAGATGAACTACAAAAAAAACTGGTTGATTTGTAAGTTATAATATACACAACACTCGTAAGTTAAAGCAGTCAATGCGCTGTGTGGGTATTATGTATATTCGTTCCTTGACGTGCACATGTGGGGAGCATGTGAGATGAAGAACATATTAGTATGCGTTGCGTTTATTTTTCATTAAAAGGGTATTACGTGCAGTGCTTAGCCTCGTGACAGCTGTTTTGTCTATAGACACCGAGGCTAGATCCAGGAAGATAAGTGTTAAGCCGTCTGTGATCTATGCTTGATTTTATGAGCTGCATACCATCTTCATACTTTATCAGCTCTCTTTTATCAATTTCAACTCAAACTGCAAGTCCGTGTATCTTCTCTTGGAAGGTGGGACATATTATGATAATAGGTTTCATATATCTATTTCATTATCTACACGTTTCTTTTACCTTTCTTTCACCTACGCACGTTTGTTAACATAAATCCCTCCTATACTCAGAGATCTGTCTCTTTTTTCTAATTTAGCACGCAGATTTTATTGCTGTTCGCTATTTCCTTTGATGAATGTTCACGAGCAGACCTATTAGCTACGTTGAGCTGTAATTATTAACGCCAACGATTGAAAATCGTGGTAATAGATCAGACAGCGATCTAAGAGCAGATAATTTGGAAGAAAGGGGCAGACAATTTCTATTATCTCCCTTGTAAATCCGTTCGCTAGAAAGGTAATTAAACACGGCGAATTGCCAGATCAAAAGACATTGCTCGGTAGAAGGCCATACGAGCAGAGACGTGTAAAATTTGCACTGATTAGCAAATTACGTTACGCCGGATCTCAAGTGAGTCCATACGCAACAGAGAGAGTCTGGATTTCGGTTCTAGCGTGAAAAATGGCTTTGATTTAACGTGTGTCACAAGATCGGAACGTAGGTGCTAAATCTAGCAGAGAGTCTGGTTTTTGGTGTATAGTGTAATATTCCCTTTGATTTCAGATATATAAACCCCAGCATTCTAACTCAATTTATCCAGTACCGCCACAGATTCAGAAGACATGTAGCTTCGATTCTAGAATCACTCGTATTAAGTAGAGTTCTTAGTTTTCGGTGGAGATACTCTTAGAAGCTTGTGTGAAGGTAGTAGTTTTGAGTGATTTAGGTGGGAAATCGTCAATTATATTTTACTAGATTTTCTGTGCATAGTGATTTACTAGATATGTCCGTCATTTATATTTCTCTAGGTTTTACTGTGGTACATCGGCTAGCAGAATAACTAATAATTTCTAGCTAAACTATTCCAGCTATAAAGTAAATTTAATTAATTGCTAATAACCAGTCAGAGAATATTTTAACCAACTAGTAATGCACTGTTCATCATGAGTATTGACGTAATATATATTTATTTCTAATTCATGATGATTTAGTTTTCTTTTAAATGACTAGAATTTATTTCACGGGAGTTTTTAAACGACGAGGCAAGCTCTAAGCTTGTAGTTTCATTTTAAGTTAAATAACCGAAGTGGATAAATATATTCTATTTTACGCGGGTAAAGGATAGGATTGTGAATACTATATTATGGTTAAGTATTTGTATTTTTTCTCCTTTACACAGTATTGGGTCAAACACCAAACCTTACCAGCGGCTTCCATGTAAATCTGAGAGTAACCATAGAAAAGAACAATTTAATTAGTATCTGTGTTTCTTCAAGGTAAAAACTGTCTGAGGTTGTGTTTACACCAAGAAAGAGACAGTATACCACCCAAAGAACATTAAGAGCGACTTTGTAACTGGGCATATAGATCCAGATTTCTTTGCAAATTTCATTTACAGTCAACCCGTTGCGGTGACTTAACAAACATAAACATTTCCCGACGGTTTGACCAGTTGTGGGTTTACCAAGAATTTTTATACTGAGAGAAGTTACCAACCTGACATTTCCTATGTACTGGAAACCTCAAGCTATTGACACTGTGAGCGCTGTTAAATTTCTTACCTGGGCAAATTTAATGTGACATAAACAGTTAATCCTAAATAAAACATAACAAAGGGAACGCTCCCCGGAGAATTAAAATTAACCTGTCTTTGAGGAGCTGGGGTTCCCTTTGCCAAAAAAAAAAAAAACACTGGATTTTCTGTGTGTGTCCTAAAGATTGTTGCAGAACATACAACACAAGTATTTAGGTAAGAAAGAATGCTCGTGGCCACAGTCGTCTGAGAAGAGAGGAAGGATGAACGAATAATTCTCATATATACTGTTCAAAAAAAGAAACGCAACTTATTTGGTGTTACTTTTATAAAAGATATTCGCTGATTGGACATCAGTCAACCTATCAACTGTGTCCACCTGGTCATTATCTTCTTGTGGTTACCTGAATTGTACTCACCTCATGATTCGTGAGGTCATGAAAGAGGTCAAGGTCAAAACAACATTTTTGACAATAACTCGTAACAGGTTCATGAGAATCCCGTGAAACTTACTGAACACAAAACTCTCTGACCATATTATTGAATGCGTATAAAAGATTGACGCTCCTCGAATAAATTCAGTTGAAAATTCAATGCGCTAATATGGCTCATCTCACTACAGAACAACGACTCATCATCATTGGACGTTTACAGACTGGACCGTCAGAAAGTGTAGTGGCCAAACAATTTAATGTGGTTAGAAGCACCATTAGTCGCCTTTGGAGGTGATTTCAAGAAACTGGCTCAGTGGCAGACCGGCCGCGCAGTGGAAGACCCAGAGTCACAACTCCTGCCGAAGACCGCTTCATACGGCTGCGTCACCTCAGGAATCGACTTGCATCTGCGTCCTCCACAGTCCAGTCAATGTCAGCAGCTCGTCGAATTTCAGATCAAAAGGTCAGGAACCGGCTGCACGACTCTGGTCTTTGGGCTAGAAGACCCTACAGAGGTCCTGTTCTTACTGACCGGCATCGCCAGAACCGACTGCAGTGGGCGAACCAGCATCGTCAAAGGACCGTTGGGAATGACTGGAGTCGGGTTTGGTTTAGTGATGAATCATTTTTTTGTGCTCCAGCGACACGATAGACGGAGAAGAGTTTACCGCAGAGTCCATGAGCGCTACGTCCAGAACAGCGTTGATGATGCTCCTCCACATTGTGGTGGAGGTGTACTGATGTGGGGGGCGATCAACTTTATGGGAAGAAGTGACCTGGTGCAAATTGAAGGACGCCTGAATGCCCAACGATACGTCGCTGAAATTCTTCGTCCTCACGTCCATCCACTTCTCGCTGCACGAGGGTCAATTTTTTAGCAGAATAACGCTCGACCTCATGTGGCACAACTCACCACCAAGTTCCTCGCTGACAACAACGTCCAGACCATTCCGTGGCCAGCCATGTCATCAGACATGAACCCCATAGAACACTTGTGGGATGAACTCGACAGACGACTCCGCCAGCGAGACGTGGCTCCAGCCAATCTCCGACAGTTGTCTCTTGCACTGCGGGAAGAGTGGGCAGCCATCCTACAACAACAGATCCAACGGCTAATCGGATCCATGTCAAGGAGATGTCGTTCTCTGATAGAGGCCAGAGGAGGCCATACACCTTACTGAAACGGAGGCCTCAGTTGCAAAGAATAATAGTCCAAACCAAATTTAATGAACATCATTTCATTGTTAAAGTCTGAAAGGTTCTTCATGCCAAGATTGAAACATTAATTCCGTAAAATAAAATTTTGGTACAAGTTTGAAATTTGGTGTCCATTACCACTGCAATAATGTTGCGTTTCTTTTTTTGAACAGTATATATATATCTTTGACTCTTTGGAGGTTAATAACTCTCTTCTAACGGGATCTTGTCTCAACAGAGAGAGGGAAGATTACAACTATGAGTCTAACTCTTTAATTAATTCATTAACTTATGTTTATTTGTATTTGATTTTGATATTCAAAATATTGCTGTTGTGAAGTTCTTTATGATAAATAAAATTTACATAAACTTTATTTACGTGTGTTGGTCAGATCGTCCCAAAAGATCCCTATTCCATAGATATAGTTTTCACGTCTGTGCGTCTAATTGTCGTCACGTTTCTATGTGTGTGTAGATGTGAGTGGTTGAATATATATATATATTTAAATATATATATATAGGAAAACTGTCTGATCTAAGTATCTCAGTCGTAACCGATAGGCTGGATTAGATTATCTCTAATAGATTATATCTCATATCCAGGGACAGACTTTACCTTTCACCATTTCACTCGTGAAAATCTATTTCTTTACCTTATTTCCCACTAAGCTATCACCTGCTCTAGTTCTATTCAGACGGGACCATAATTGATCTTAAATTCCTATCGAAAAAATCTACGACAGAAGGGATCTTACAATTTTTGAGTCGTATAACTAATGTGCCCTCCAGTGTTTTTCGTTTACTGGTGTGTATTGATCTCTTTCATACCCGGTGTTGCCCGTGAATCCAAAGATAGTCTAAGCCTGGTTTTTCTGCAACTTCACTACAACAGTTTCCAGTCTGCATCACGGGTATTGCCAATATGCAAGAATGGACACATTTACCTATCGCGGAACTAATCAGATTAACAATCGATAGACAAATGCAGCAACTGTTAATGAAGCATTCATTGTTTTTCTTTAACCTAATAGCCAGTTATTATAAGACTGAAGAAGAAGATCAGCAATTATGTTCCTGAGGAAAAGCCACATTTTGGGTTCCATTTGCTGCTTCAGTACGACATTTACCATGCATTCCTTCAGTTTTTCTATACAGCAAACTAGACTAATAGGACTGTAGTCTTTTATATCTCAGTTTGTCCATCTTTCATGTCGGTATAGAAATTCGTCTTTTCAAGCTGCTGTTTATGCAGGCAAAAATTCCTTCTTTGTTTTAGTGCTGAGACCGTTCTCGCATTTAATTTACTGTGAATCCTTTCCTATTGATGTCTTTTTCTGTAGTAACCTCAATATCCTGTCCATTACTTCTATATTCAAATATGACAATATGTACTTTTCAGGAGCATTATTTATGGTGTCATGAATGCTCTGTTCATCAGTGATAGCTTTTTCATTGTCTGCTTAAATATTCATGAGTGATTTGCAATAGCACACTGTTCCAAATAATCATTTGCAGCTTTTCCTGAATACAGCAATTATTGCGATTGAGACTCCCATAAATACCGATATAGGGCAAACTGAATTAAAAGAATAATAGTCATCAACGAGATAAATATATTTCTTCCTTTAATGATGTGGTCATCTAAACAATGATAATTATCTGAGGTATTTCTGAAAACTTTCTTTTATAAAGCCAAACCCGGGCTTATCGAGCTCGCTAGTGTATATTATGTGTAAATGATAAAGGAGGCTGCTGATAAAACTGGGAGTAAAAAAGAGTACATCGAAAAAGAATTATAGAGCCAGGTTTACAATTGACACATACAACAAAAACATGGAATGCTTCGATGTTTACTCATTTTCAGCAGCCACAGCCACACAGAAGACAAAGATATCAAGAGTCAGGTTAAGAGAAAAAAACAAAGGAATAGCAAACAGAGTATCCACACTGAGCACAAATGTTTCTCTATTGCTATAATCCCCTAATTTCCTAACGTTTTGTATCAAACAGTGTAATATTACCGCCCTTAGACGTAAAAGTCATTAGTTCCCTTTAATTGATCGCGCACGACTGGTCCATTTATTACGACCTGGTTTGTTTAACTGGAATAAAGGAAAGAGGACTTAGGGTTAAAAAGCACAAGTGCTTCTTCATCTGCGCTCAGTTTGTTAGTCATGCCGAATCAGCTTGCCTGTCGTCAGAACGAAGTCCATAGCATTTTCCAGGTCTATGCGGCAGCCACAAAGCTTCTCTGGCCAGAGTTTGACGTCTACGGACACTACGGGCTGGGCAGTTTTGGAGAATGTGTCCAGGAGCAGTCTTCTGTACTCAGATATAAGTAAAGTACAGTTTAAGTTGCTAGGCAAGGCGAACATAAGTTACAACTTGCCGAAGAAATAAACAAACTCATATCTAAGAAACAAAGGGAGTTAAGAAATATATGGGGGGGGGGGAGGGGGGGGGGGGGGGGGCCGTTCACATTTGACGTCACGCAGTGAGGGGAGGGGTCTAAAATTTTGTGACGAAGTGTGACAGTAGGGGTAAGGAGACTTGAAAAAATGTGACGTTACACTAAAAAATGAGTGATGCTCGCTTCTTTCATGAATAAATGGCGGAACAAAATAGATTTTTTAACCTCCATCATCAAAGACTACTTTTAACAGCAAAAGTTAAGAACTCCCTCGTGGATGACTTACGTTAATATTATAAGATGATAGGAAACTCTTTACAGAGCGATACAACAGGAGGCAATCTGATCATCAGAAGTGGTCCCCCGTCGAACAAGTGTTTCGGCCCTGTATACTCCTTTACACTCTAAGAGGGGCGGGCCCACTTGGGTAATGACTCCCAAGTGTCTCAGCCTCCTGTTGTCTTGTATCGAAAATGAACTCATTTCATTGTGGTAGCAGCTTTAAAATCCACAACTCCGCCAGCCGTGGAGGCAATTGTGAAAGTAACAAAGAGAAGACACATTATTCCGTTCATTCTGTCGCACACCACGACTAGGGACAGACACTGACACACCTGCGCGAAGCCGACGAGGCTAGCCACTGCGCGCTACCAGCTGAAATGTCGGATACTTGTTATAACTTTTGACAGTTTAATTTTGGTTTGAAATTATAAATGTATGTTTTAAATATAATGTAATACAGACCTTTTCAATAAACAATGTTGATCTGGAAGCAAATGGATTTCTAGTTCGCTCAATGGAGAAGCATCTTACTTTCAATCAATCAATCAATCAATCAATCAATCAATCAATACGCATTAAGTCCCCAAGGAGCTTGGGCCTTCACCTAACACGTGCCAAGTCCTCCTGTCACGTGCCAACAGCTCAATTTCTTTCCACGTTTTCCTCATCCCCTTCACTTCTGTCTAGAATCTTACTTTGCCGTGGGATAATGATAACGAAAAAAAATTACATTGACTTCAGTTTTTAACCCCTGAATCTGTGTGGATTTTCTCAAAAATTTAACATTATTTAACGAAGCTTTAACAAAAATAAGAACTGAATTTATTGATGTGTTTACTTTACATTTAAAATTAATTTTTTAAAGTGTGAAATTAAATTAAGCCAGAAAGTAGCGATATTTTAAAATAAATTTAGCAGCATTTGACTAGCAAAGCGTTATTGTAAAAGATGGTTTAATTTAACACTATTTTGCGTGAGAGATTGTTATTTTATCTATATAAATAAAAGGCAAAATACAGTTGTTTGCTTCTTTGTTCTTAATACAAATCCGCATGCCTTATTATTTCTTAATGAATTTTGGAAGAGAGTCTCTTTAATTACCGCCACGTAACGCCGTGTAGTTATTTCATTATTTAATATTGTAATTATGACTTAGATTTTATTTGAAGTTTTTCTATAAAATGTAAAGAAGCCATTAAATCTCAGGGTCCACAATAAAATAAATAGACATCCAAGAGATATCAAGGGACATAACACAAATGTTAAAATTATTATCTTATGTTTGTATTAATAACCATACGTTTGCATATTTTACAACACAATTGAAAATGTTTAGTTGCACTCTTCTATTTTAAGGGGAAATAGAAAAACAAACCAGTTTTATGTAGCACTTCCTTTTTTTTAACTATGTAATTTTAATGGCACTGATTTTGCCATGCGGTTTCAAATAGCATCGGAGCTGTATCGATACATATATTAAAACCAATGAGTATTCAGCGACAACAAAAAGTAGCATACTAAAAGACAGGGAAAATAACCAATGACACCATTAACCAGAAAACAGTCCGGGGAAGGAAAAGCGATGGCCAAAACTCCAGAAAAAGACAAAACTTCAAACCGGACAGAAAGAAACAGGACCACGAACCGTGAAATCAGAAAAACAGAAAAAAGGACACGATTGAAACAACAAATAGCAGAATCAATAAAAGGGAAAGCTCAGGAAACAAGACAGCGAACAAAAAGATAGGACCAAGGGAAGATGACAATCAGGAAAACACAACAAAAAGAAGTCCTGGAACCAGAGGAGAAAATGAATAACACTCCAACCGAAAGGAAACCCCCCAAAAAGTCAAAATAACACAAATAGCTGGAACAGAAGCCACGCTTCGATCCCTCCCGGACGACAAAATCTTGGTGATACTGGAAAAAGTCATTGACAAAAAAGCCATTGCCAAAATACAAAAACACAAGAGTGGAATAATACTAACACTAAATGTAACAGGAAAAACAAAAAAAATTACTACAAGAACTTCAGGACAAACCAAAAATGATCAAACTGGCCCACAACTTAAATAGAAATAGAAATTGCAAAAGAAACTAGAAAATGTGTTGTTAAAGGGGTAAACCCAGCCCTTTCAGATGAGGATGTTCTAAAGAACCTGGCCAAACAGAACCCAGATTTAAAGCTGGTGCACATAGAACGAATAAAAGTGAAAGGGAGTATCGTAACCCCAGTGGTAGTGATAACAACAGAAGGTGGGGAACCCCCCAAGACGGTACTAATTGGAAAAACACAAAAAAACACAGAAGCCTTCATTCCCCCAGTGTTGCAGTGCTTCAACTGTGTAGCCGTGAGTCGTATTGCAAGATTCGGACCACTGCCCTTTTCCAGTAGTTTGGTGTAAGAAGTGGGATACTAGAAACTTCCTTCACTCAGACTGACTCTACTTTTTCTTCATACCCACTGTTGATCAATCGATACCACTCAAAACAGCAGTGAAAATATCAATGGTAGAACTTTATTAACATAAGTTGATAACTGAGTAAAAATGGTATGCCCGACCTTTCTCTTCAAGGTAGGCAGTCTTGCAAAATACAAATCTTCAGTTTCAAACAATCTCAGTATCCATTTTTCACATACATTTGCTTGTCTTCTTACTATTACTTGTCTCAGCTATCGAACATGTCATATATTTATTCAGACAGAACTTCCTGTCGTTCTTCTGTTTATGTTTCTTTTCCCATGTTTCTTGTTATATCTCTATACGAGAAACTGGCCTTAACCGCCAGGGCTGTCACTTTTACCAAGATTTCATCTGTTTACTGTCCTCTGCTCAGACCTGGTCTGCTGAGCCACATACGCAGTAAATAATCAAAATGTCAAAACGTACCTGTTTTGTTTCTTCATTTGAAATACACTTTTTCTTACACACACACTTTGGTGCTCTGAATATATCTTATACAACAATTTCAAATCTTACGTTGAGCACGTTCAATATCTAACTACACACTTGAGAGAAACACCTTTCCCCTGCCTACACTTAGCGCGTCTCCCACCAGACTCCGTCAAAACCCCGTTCTAACATTCCTCGTTCACGCCCAACACGTGTTTACGCATCTCGACTTTCCCGTGCAAACCCCTTTCCTCAACTCACTCAAACCTGCAAGGGACTTAATTCTAATTTACTTCCCTTAAGACAAAGCCTAACCTTACACATCTTATCTCCCTTCATTAACGACAAATAATCTGCAACCAAACCCATTCATAAGATTTTTCTACATTCTTTCTCTCTATCAAAACCAAACCACCGTTCACAACTGCATGAAGTTTGGCCATGGTCGACACACTTGCAGGGGGAAGGCAGTATGTAGGTTTTGTGCGGGGGCACACCCTTTCATACAATGCGAAAAGGCAAAGTCAGATACTGACTATAAAAAGGATAACGCAAACAGAAAATGCATTAATTGCAAAGGAAACCATAGCGCCAGATTCCAGGGCTGCCCAGTATATCAGCAGACCAAAAAAGCACTGAAGGAAGCTATAACAACCCAAACCCCTTTCAAAACGGTCATTAAAGAATTAAAGGAAAACGATACTTATACGAACACTAAAGTTATAACAGAAATTAAGAGTGTGCAACTAGAATTAATCCACAAGCTAATAGGGCAGACTCAGCAATAGACATAAGTATAGCAACTAACAACCTAGCAAATGTAAATTGGGAAGTGTTACAAGACACAAACTCAGATCATCTGCCCATTATAATAACCATGAATGAAAATATCACTCCAAACCCAGAACCAGAGAAACCTACCTTCAACTATAAAAAAGCAAACTGGGAAGCTTTCCAATCAGAGCTGGAGGTGATGGAATATAAAGACATGAAATCAGATGATACTGATTTGTGCGCAGAAACACTGACCAATGAAATTCTGAAAATAGCAATAAAATATATACCAAATAAAAATATGCCACAGCACCTTAAACCAATAAATAACATTAATAAGAAAAGAGAAACTCAATGGAATAAAGAACCAGTTGCCTGGTGGAATAAAAGCTGTACAGAAATTCATAAGAGAAGAAAAAGGGCCTTACAAAAATATAGAAATAACAGAACAGAAGAAAACTATGAGGAATATAAACTTATTAGGAATGAATCTAACAGAATAATTTTTAAAGCTAAAGAAACTAACTGGAAGGAGTTTTGTCAGTCACTTAAACCTAGCACTCAAATTAGAGAAGTATGGAAAAAGCTCAAGGCAATCAAAGGGAACAATAAGAAAACAATAATGCCAACAATCAAACTACCAAAGAGAGCAGAAACAGATAAAGAAAAAGCTAATGCCCTTGCCGAGTATTTCTATAAAGTCAGTGCCAAAAGTAGTCTTGGACAGGAAGAAAATGAGAGAAAAGAAAGACTTAGGATACAGTTTTCAAAAGAACTACCAGACCAGATAGATGAAACAAACTATTTAGATGCTGATATAACAGAGGAAGAAGTAACTAATGCAATAAAAGATAAATCTAATACTGCCTCAGGGCAAGATGTACTTAGTTATGAAATCCTTAAGAAAGTACCCAAAAGAACTATAAACATAATAACTTCCCTTTATAACAAAATCTGGAGCTTAGGAAAGAGACCAAAAGCATGGAAAATAGCGATGATAGTACCCATCCTAAAACCCAATAAGGAAGCTCATGTTGTAAGTTCATATAGGCCTATCTCCTTAACATCACAACTAGGTAAAATACTGGAAACTGTTGTGAATAAAAGAGTTAAATTCTACCTAGAAAAAAACCAGTTATATAGCCCAAACCTATCAGGGTTTAGAGCAGACAGAAGTACAGTAGACCAGCTTGTAAGATTAGAACATGATGTAAAGCTAGGGTTCAAGAGGAAAGAGAAAACAGTGACAGTCTTTCTAGATGTAGCTAGAGCATATGATGAATGCTGGCGAGATGGAGCTCTTTACAAAATGAAAAAGATTGGCATTACTGGTAAAACCTATAGGTATCTAGAAAACTTTTTACAGGACAGGTATTTTGCTGTACAGGTGAATAATGATAGGTCAGAAATATATGAACAACAGAATGGGATTCCTCAAGGATCAGTGATTTCTCCTTCAATTTTCACTATAGCTGTAAATGATTTAGCAGATGAATTTAATGACATAAAGAATGCAGTATCACAATTTGCAGATGACTGTGCCATTTGGCGATCTGGAAAAAACTTGGACCATGTTTACAAAAAACTTCAAAATCAAATAGACAAAGTTTCAGAGTGGATGAAAAGTTGGGGCTTCCAAATTAATGTAAGCAAAACAGTAGGTATGATTTTCAGCAAAGGAAATTAAAAAAAAAAAATAACAAAATCAATATAACCATTAAGGGAAAAAAAATATGTACCTCCTCAACAACAAGATTTCTGGGCATAACATTAGATAAACAACTAAATTATAATAAACATATAGACAAATTGGTAGAAAGCTGTAGGGGACCCCTAAATATACTAAGGATTGTAAAAGGGAATGGATGGGGGGGGGGGAGCAATAAAATAATGCTTATGTTCTACAAGTCCTTCATCAGGGGGAAACTGGATTATGCCAGCATAGTCTATGACTCAGCTGCAGCTTCTAATAAAGCAAAACTGGACAGGATTCAAAATGCAGCCATGAGAACCATTACAGGTGCATTTATATCAACACCAGTAGAAGCTCTAGAAGTAGCTCTCGGCATACCTCCCCTTGGTCTAAGACGGAAAGAACTAAGATTAAATTATTGGAGTAAAGTAGCACAAGAAGTGACCCACCCAGCACATAAAGCATTTGTCAAAAACCAACCAAGTGTATGGGACGTCCCCTTAAATAAAGATAGATATCCAACAGGGTGGAGAACTATAGAAGACCTAACGCAGTTCAAAGAACTATTAAACACAATTGAAAATAGTAATAAATACAGAAGCAAAATACCACCCTGGGAACTAAAAACACCAATCATAGACCACTCACTCACTGAAAAGATCAAACAAAACATAGAAGATAAGGAAGCCAAAATGATAAGTAGAAAGTTCATAGACCAACTAACTAAACAAAGTCTGGCTGTCTACACTGATGGATCCAAGGGTGATAGTGGGCAACTAGGTGCTGGAGTTGTAATACCACGATGGGGAATAAAAAAGAGCTACAGTGTAACGGAAGGAGCATCGATTTTTACCGCAGAGATGGTAGCAATAATGATGCGTGATGCCATATGGGAGATGGATGGTACCCGCATGTCTGGTTTTGTGTAGTGTGTAGATGATGTACAGTCAAACGCTTAGCCAGGAGATAACCAGATGTATGAGATCAGTTCACTCTCCTTAATCTGACTTCAGCAAGACAGAGACGTCTTCTGAAGTATAAATAATGTCCTCAAAAAAAATCCTCTAGATAACAAAAGGTTTCAAACCTAGTTCATGTAGCGAAGTAGCAAGTAATGGTCCTTGGGACATGCATCAACCCGATGCGGTTCAATGTAGCAATATGTGAGCTGAGAAAACATCTCGTGATGACGACTTTCAAAGACAGGCTACGAATCAAATGTCACTCACGAACAGAAATCGATAAAGTTAATGTAAATGTAATTTACCTTGCCTTCAGGAAATAACCACAGAAATAATACGCCTTCCGGCGTGTGGAAATACACTAGAGGTATCATCTCGAATAAACGAAATATCCATAAGAGGACTTCACATTCCTGACAGAATAAATTAGCAGAGACGCTCTCACAGAGACGTCCCTTCGCTATCGAAATCTTCGCTCACTGACTGGTGGGCGGAAACCGTTCGACAAAGACCCAAGACTTAGACATGCGCAGTCCAGCGCGAATCGACCACAGCTCAGATAACTTAAGACACAAGGACCTTTACTAAGAACCAGCTTAAGAATGATTACCTTATAAAGATAACCCAACAGGTTGCCAACCGCTTTTTAAAAAGCGGCCTAGCCAGTCCATACATGGACTCGATTCAAGAACGCTTAACAAATTTAACAACCATCGACACCAACGCGAGAAGACAACTGCTTACCATGAAAAGTGACTATAAATTCCACATGATTATTTCCCTTTCATTACAAAATATATATTGTACATAAAACGATGTTGCGAGAATTTCACACGCAACATATCACCACCACCTCCCGATAAAAAAAAATGTGGAACATATTTTATTTTTTTAAATATCCAAGAGAATGCGATAAGCGGCTCAAAACGCACGAATTATGCGCGGATAATTAATTAAATTGCCTAACATGAGGCTAAATATAAAATGTCTGGTGAGAATATACCTCAACAGAAAAATAAATATGTCTCAAAAAATATTCATATCGGGGAGGTGTCACCAACACACATCACGCTAGCATGTAAACACAATATACGTATGCAAGTTACCATAGACATCATTAAATAGCATAATCTAATATTGTCTTAAAAATGGATGTACAAATCTGATAGAAAAATTTAAATAGTACATTATTTGCCATGTAATGACCCTAGTACATAATGAAATTGAAGTACATGACGATGCAGGACACATCCTCTGACGTTCTGAGGGTAAGTACACAATGTAGAACTCGTCATGCTTGATAATAGTAAGGTAAGTCCTCAGCTCATCAATGACATTCTGAGAAAGTACAAGCAATATAATGCTAATTAACAACTAATATGCTTCATAAGGTACAATACATTATTAATAATTGTGGCTGTTTAGTAAACTTACGGCCCTTATATTAACTACTCAGTCCCCTCTATCATCTTAAAAAATGAAACAGAAGAAGATGATAACAAAGCACGATAGTATGTGTACATATAAAGTGAGTACAGATGTGCCAATCTATTGTAGTAATATAGGTGTGTTATGACTCTGTAATATATATAGAAATATAGGACAGAAGTATTAGTTAGGAATCATGTGGGGTGTACCATCACAACGAGATCTATCAAAATTCTTATCACTGTTGAGCCCATTGCTCTTATTTGACCTCCATTTAGCATAGTTGCGATTGTTATCTTCTCTTTGGTCAAAATATCTTTGTGATGGATTTTGTTGTTTCCCATAGAAATTACCACAAGGTTGACAACCTCTGTTGGAGTCACCATTTCCAAAGTTCCTATAAATATTAGAACTATAATTTTGGGGATCTTTAAATTGTTTCCAATTACTCGAAGAAGGAAAATTACTACGTGATGAACGCTCTTGGCGCTGTTCATAATCACGATTACCTTTCCTAGCAAAATTGTTATTATTATTGCCTGTGGCAATGTGCTTAACAGATGAATCATACTGCTTGGGTTGAGTATGACGCGTAACCACAATGGTAGAATTTTTTTTGTTTAGCAGATAATGATTACCATTCTGGGAATGAGTAGTAATAGGTTTGTTTTCTGATGTCAACTTATCAGGACTGACCACTACAGTCGGAATACTTTTGTTGGCCTGACGCCAACTTCCATTAGAGGCAGTATCGCAATTTCGTGGGAAACAATATTTGCCACGAAAAGATTTATTCACATATTGTTTATTATTACTTTGAGCATTGAGTGCATGTGGCTGGCTCTTTGCATTCGTAACATAATGACCATCAGGTTTATGTTTAAATCTATCCACCTTGGTAGTAGATAATATCTTATTACACAAAACAATATCTAATAACCCGTCAACTCTTTTACGAAGTTTTGTAACTTCTGCTTCTGCAATAGTTTTCTCTCTAGCAACAGCTTTGTATATTCTCTCGTTGGTTTTAACTTTCCTGTTATAATCCAACCTTATGTCATGTAGCTGGGAAGTAAGAGTCTTTTCTCTAGTGATCCTATCTCTAAGATCTATTTTCAATTGTTCATTTTGAGATGTAGTTTCTAAAACTGTAGCTCTTTCCTGAATCAATTCAAGTTTAAGTGCTTCAATAGCACTATGCTGGCTAGTTACAAATTCATCAATCTTTTCAGGAACAACTATATCCTTCTCATTCACTACCTTTGTTTCTTTCAGTTCCATAGATGACATCTTCTCCTCATGCAAGTTCATAATTTCTTCAGTTTGCATGTGCATCTGAAATTTTTTCTCTTTAGCTCTAAGTTTCTGATCCTCAATTTCTATTTTCTGTTTTTCAATCTCAAACTCCAAATCTATATAATTTGACTTCCACTTCTCATTGTTTATTTTGACTTGTTCTAGCTCTCTAATAAGAGCCTGTTCCTTACATAGATATTTGTCTTTAATTGAGTTCATCTCATCTTCCAACTCTTTTTTCTCCTTTTCCAGTTGAAAATGTCTTAACTCATTCTCATGAGGAAGAGCTAATGTTTCTATTATCTTCCACAGTAGTTTTAAATCAAGCGTGGAAGAGTTCATCTGCTCCATCTGGTTATTCAACAACTGTTTTAATGAGATTACTTCATCATCTAACTGTTTCTTCTGACTAAGAGAAGAGTCATAGAATTTCTTATTATCTTCTATCAACATTGTCACTTTACCCTTTAAAACAGTATTTTCAGAATTCATTGCTGATAACTTATCAGTAAGAGCTTTCTTTTCATTCTGAAGCTCATTTATTGTTTCCTTTAATGAATCCAACTCCAAACTACTGCTCCTCTGAGTATTTGGTTTTCCCTCATCATAAAAAATTGTAGATATCAACTTGGAAAGTCTCAATGCTTTCTCTTTTGAATAGTCGTATCCAAACTTACACAAGGCATATTGTTTTAGATCCTGACTCACTTGAAGTAGGAGCTGTTCTGTGGCATATTCTTCACAGCTTGAGCCAAATAAACGTAATTTTTTTTCTCCTTCACGGAGAAAATAATCCAACATATCCATTACGTCTAATAATATGAGTCCAAAACCTGAAATAATTAACTAATTTATTTCAAACCTAAGTGTAACAAGTCTTAATTAAGCACTTGTATATTCACATCACATTATATTATCCCAGTCTCTGTGGGAAAACAAGTCTCCAATCAAAGAACTTGTATATGAAATGTCAACAATCAATTCTTTATCATAAGTGCACTTCTCATTCAATAGTGCACGACACTATTCATCATTCATTTATCATCAGTGTAGTAGTAACAGTGCATTAGCATAGCCCATTAACTAATTACTATAACTGTAAATAATGACTATGTAAACACAAGCAGAATGTAAACATTGAAAATGTAAACAATGTAAACAATAACAATGTAAACAATAACAACGATCAGCAACAATACAAAAACATTCGCAGAAATCAACTAAAAATAAAGCGGAAATTAAAGAAATATCACAAAAAATGCGACGATATCTGCGAGGATATTAGACAATACACATGACACCACAGTGTATAAACAAAAATGTTGTATGAAACTAAACTATAGTAAAGAGGAGGCTAACAAATACAAACAAATCAAAACAAAACTAAAGAATGCGAAATAATAACGAAAAGAATATTAACACATGTCATCACAACTAACAGAAATAGCAACAAAAGTCGCTTAGCAAATTCCAGTATCGGAAATTTGCACACCCTACAGAACACTCTCAATAGAAAACCTCTGCTATGTGGTATGATCTATAGGAGTCGCCACCCAGCCAGACCCGTGAAATATAAACATATAGTTATACAAATAACATATAAACAAATAACATATAACAATATGACAAAAGAATGAGATGAAACACAGAAGACTCAGCAGAAGTATAAGGGCACAGTTTACGTACAAACAGGCCACTTAACTTATAGGCTTCCAATCGTAGAACAGCAGAAAAAACAGATGTCCAATAACGTCCTAAAGAGCGAAGCTCCAACGATGATGCATCTGCACTGCTCAACTGCCACGACGATGATACTAGAGCTTCTGATATACAGGTAGCGTTGTTACGGCACTTGTCCTTCTTAAATATAACAGCCACCAGTTTCACTCGGTACTTGGCCTTCTTAACACAAGAACTTGTAAGAATCGGCACTTGACCTTCTCAAAAAACGACAGCAATGGAACCATGACAGCAGCAACTTGCTTGACTTGCGTTAAAGACAACAGCAGTCCGTGTTATCCGGCAATATGCAATAACGCCGGGTACTGTCAAATTTCTGTTTCAGTCAAAAAATTGCAATTTTGACATTTACCGGACAACGCCGAGTACTTTGAAAATTTTGAAGATGTTGACTGTCTTGAAGAATGTTGATTTCTTGAAGGATGCTGATAAATTCTTGTTGAAAATGAAGTGGGTAAGGGACCCCGTGTTTGCTGGTACCAGATCAAACCAGCTTATGGCCACCAAATGATGCGTGATGCCATATGGGAGATGGATGGTACCCGCATGTCTGGTTTTGTGTAGTGTGTAGATGATATACAATCAAACAATGATCATACAAAACAGGGCAATCCACACAAGGACGTCAGTTAACTCACGACGTATAAAGTCAATGATGCTTGTAACAGCTAGTGACGTTTTTCTGTATCATTTATTGTGGACGCCACAGTGACAAAATGTATACGCGAATATGTAGGTACATCAGACAGTCATTATCACATCAACATAGTCAGTACAGCAATGGACGGTAGACAGCATCATAATAAAGATGATTCACAGGCATGTCAATACATTATAAGGCTGTAATGTAGTCGGGAAAATTCTCCATCCCTTTCTATCTTAGCCAGGAGATAACCAGATGTATGAGATCAGTTCACTCTCCTTAATCTGACTTCAGCAAGACAGACACGTCTTCTGAAGTATAAATAATGTCCCAAAAAAATCCTCTAGATAACAAAAGGTTTCAAACCTAGTTCATGTAGCGAAGTAGCAAGTAATGGTCCTTGGGACATGCATCAACCCGATGCGGTTCAATGTAGCAATATGTGAGCTGAGAAAACATCTCGTGATGACGACTTTCAAAGACAGGCTACGAATCAAATGTCACTCACGAACAGAAATCGATAAAGTTAATGTAAATGTAATTTACCTTGCCTTCAGGAAATAACCACAGAAATAATATGCCTTCCGGCGTGTGGAAATACACTAGAGGTATCATCTCGAATAAACGAAATATCCATAAGAGGACTTCACATTCCTGACAGAATAAATTAGCAGAGACGCTCTCACAGAGACGTCCCTTCGCTATCGAAATCTTCGCTCACTGACTGGTGGGCGGAAACCGTTCGACAAAGACCCAAGACTTAGACATGCGCAGTCCAGCGCGAATCGACCACAGCTCAGATAATTTAAGACACAAGGACCTTTACTAAGAACCAGCTTAAGAATGATTACCTTATAAGGATAACCCAACAGGTTGCCAACCGCTTTTTAAAAAGCGGCCTAGCCAGTCCATACATGGACTCGATTCAAGAACGCTTAACAAATTTAACAACCATCGACACCAACGCGAGAAAACAACTGCTTACCATGAAAAGTGACTATAAATTCCACATGATTATTTCCCTTTCATTACAAAATATATATTGTACATAAAACGATGTTGCGAGAATTTCACACGCAACATGATTCGTAGCCTGTCTTTGAAAGTCGTCATCACGAGATGTTTTCTCAGCTCACATATTGCTACATTGAACCGCATCGGGTTGATGCATGTCCCAAGGACCATTACTTGCTACTTCGCTACATGAACTAGGTTTGAAACCTTTTGTTATCTAGAGGATTTTTTTGAGGACATTATTTATACTTCAGAAGACGTGTCTGTCTTGCTGAAGTCAGATTAAGGAGAGTGAACTGATCTCATACATCTGGTTATCTCCTGGCTAAGATAGAAAGGGATGGAGAATTTTCCCGACTACATTACAGCCTTATAATGTATTGACATGCCTGTGAATCATCTTTATTATGATGCTGTCTACCGTCCATTGCTGTACTGACTATGTTGCTGTGATAATGACTGTCTGATGTACCTACATATTCGCGTATACATTTTGTCACTGTGGCGTCCACAATAAATGATACAGAAAAACGTCACTAGCTGTTACAAGCATCATTGACTTTATACGTCGTGAGTTAACTGACGTCCTTGTGTGGATTGCCCTGTTTTGTATGATCATTGTTTGACTGTACATCATCTACACACTACACAAAACCAGACATGCGGGTACCATCCATCTCCCATATGGCATCACGCATCATTTGGTGGCCAGTATGGGGATCGAACCCACGACATTTGCGTTATCAGCACGAATCGACCACAGCTCAGATAACTTAAGACACAAGGACCTTTACTAAGAACCAGCTTAAGAATGATTACCTTATAAGGATAACCCAACAGGTTGCCAACCGCTTTTTAAAAAGCGGCCTAGCCAGTCCATACATGGACTCGATTCAAGAACGCTTAACAAATTTAACAACCATCGACACCAACGCGAGAAGACAACTGCTTACCATGAAAAGTGACTATAAATTCCACATGATTATTTCCCTTTCATTACAAAATATATATTGTACATAGAACGATGTTGCGAGAATTTCACACGCAACAAATTCTTAAAAGTCTAGAAATAATCGAAGATAACCCACCAGAAGCTGTTACGATATTTACAGACTCACTATCATCACTACAAGCACTAGAAAACCCAGGTAAATGTAGCCGGCCAGACATAAAGGAAGAAATTCTAGCAATTAATATATCACTAGGGAACAGAGGATGTAGTGTGAGGCTAGTGTGGGTGTAACTGTCTTTTTTTTCTTGTTGAGGTGATCACTGGCCCAAGACAGTTTACATGTTGTTAGATGTGTAGTGCGAGCGTATGATGAGTTGAGTGTGGGTGCGAATGAAGACGCGAATGTGTTTAGGCTCGTATAGATGTAGATCCTGCAACCCATACTCTCACATGCAGTAATCAAGGATGCTTTGACACTGCAGGCATGTTTCAAGACATTTATTGACGGGAACACACATAATATCAACAGGAACAGTCAGTGTAACAAGGTCATGCTGACCTGACATCGATAGGTATACATTTGGCATTCAAAAAGGTAAACATCAGAATAGACGTGCATGGTCAATAGCAAAGTTCTTCAATAATGACAGTTCGTAGCGTCGCCCTTGGCGTCTCTGACTAAACGCGTCAGATGCCTTAGTTACCTTGACACACAGGTGCAACTTGGCACTCCCGCCAATTGCACATATCAGGCTGTAGTATAATAGCCGGAAGCACAGGCCTCGTCCTAACGTCGGCCGTGTACTTCTGTTAAATAGGTTATCACCAACCCTGCAGTAATACTTATTGTAGATAGAAGTTCCGCCAATCTGCGGCTCCCACAATATATCTTCGTCACTGGATTTCTGGACAATATAAGACTAACAGTCTTGGATGGCTACCTCGAGCACAAATATATAAGTTCTGAAATGGCGGATCCGTGAACTGCTGTTCACCCTAGGTAATCCTTTACATGTTCTGCCACCGAAAAGCGTAATAATGCATAAAGGTCGGTATTACCTGGTAAATGAATCCTCAGAACTACACAAGGAATTCTGTCGTCATCCCGACGCACAGAGATTCACTGGGGAAAACTGCCATAGCAGTTACTTCGAAGATTCTCCCCGAAAAACAATGGACTCTTGGTCCCTTCAGAAAAACAGGACCTCCCGGCTTCCCGGAAGTATATCTCACTCCCGCTTAAAAAACCTTCCCATAGGCCCACGCCGAACTGTCAACCTCTGACCCTAAAGGTCAAACACAATGAATGAATAAACAAGGGAAGACAACCCCTAATCAACCTGACATCGCAGGTAAAGACACAATTATACTTATGATACAAACATAAGCAAATAACTTGACAGATGACTCCGTCGAAAATGACAGCAACATTACTACCACCCCCCTGTAAAAAAAAAAAATGCAATTTTTTTTTTTTTATATGTTCATGAGCAAGATAGCACCAGTATCACTTCTGTGCTCATGCAAACAATGAACCTAATATCAGGTACAATAGAAGAGGGTACAAATCATCTCCCAACATAGGAGAAAATATTTCCTTTAAGCCAAACAAACTAAGGGATACCATTCAAGAAACCTAAGTTGCTGGCAATACCAATCATATATCAAACATTACTAAATAATATAATCATAGCAATATACAAATGTCAATGCTATTTTAGCAACATATCACTGATGGATGGACAAAATGAAATTTGTTAAATTATCTAAACATCATCCAAATACATTTGTATTACAACATATTATGATATTAAGGACAGACCTAAGTCTGAAAATATATCAGGAAAAACTAGGACACAAGATTTAACTGGAATCATGTGGGCATCTAGACAATATGTCCGCCATCACATTATCCGAACCACGGATAGCTCGCACCGTGAAATGGAAAGGCTGAAGAGCAATAGCATAACGAGTAGATCTCGAGCTCTTCAAATCCTTACTTTGCATAGCCGTAAGAGCTTTTTGGTCGGTTTCCATAAAGAAATGCGCGCCCAGAAGGAACCTTTGTAGCTTAAGAATGGACCAAACCATAGCTAACAATTCACGGTCCAAAACCGAGTAATTCCTTTCTGCCGCATTCAGCTTCCTAGAAATATACATTACAGGATGCAGAGTTCCTGAATATTCCTGCATTAGTGCCGCTCCAATGCCAGTGGAAGAGGCATCACTACGAAGGACAAAAGTCTTATCAATCGTCGGTAGTCTTAAGATAGGATGAGATGAGAACAAATTCTTAACCTGATCCAATGAAGATTGGCATTCTTGGGACCAACGCACCATATTAGGAGAACCTTTTTTCAATAACGTTGAAAGTGGTGCCATAATGGAGGACAGATTCTCAATGAATCTTCCATAGAATTGTATCAATCCCAAGAGACTACGCACTTGCTTTTTTGTCTTCGGAACCGAGATATTTAATATCTTTGAAATGTTTTGGTCCTCTGTCTTCAACAGACCATGACCAACTCGATGACCTAGGAAGGAAATTTCACTAAACCCAACAAAAGCTTTAGAGGGTTTAGCAGTCAAACTATGCTCACGTAGAGTAGATAGCAATTCCTTCAGACCCACACAGTGTTCTTCCCAAGTATCGCTGAAAAGACAGATGTCGTCTAAATATGCAATGACATCTGCACGATCTGATAGAATTCGTCGCATCATGCGCACGAAAGTCGCTGGGGCGTTCATAAGCCCGAAAGGCATAAAATTCCATTGAAACAGACCCCTAGGTGTCGAAAAAGCAGTGAGAGGTTTGGCGTGTTCCGTCAATGGGACTTGCCAATAACCTTTCGACAAGTCTAGTTTAGTAAAGAATTTAGCTTTAGAAAGTCTAATAAGTAGATCATCTAATAACGGCATAGGTTCAGCATCGAACTTCGTAACTTGATTTAATTTGCGATAATCAACGCAAAGACGTATGTTATTGTCTTTCTTTCGAACAATAACTATCGACGAAGAATAAGCTGAAGTGGATGGTTCAATTATTTGTAGTTGAATCATTTCATCCAATTCTTTCTCGACTTGTGCTTGAAAATGAATAGGTATTGGGTATGGTCTTACTCTGATCGGATTACGATCAGTAAGTATGATGTCATGTTCTATGACATCTGTGTGTCCAGGAATGTCGGTAAGGACATCCTGATATGATTGTAACGTAGAGGATACTTGACGTTGTTCCTCAAAAGACAAGTTAGAAGAGACTGTAACGTCTCTCCACGATTCCGTTGAAATAAGTGGAATCGTAGGAAGAGGTAAGTTCACGTCAGAAAAAATAGTTTCCTCATCCTGTATAACGGACAGGGATGAGATGTGACCATGTTGAACTGGAGAGTCGTCCGTCGCCTGGAAAATAGGCTGTAAATAGTCTGGACGTTCAATAAACTCTGTTAACATATTTATATGGAAGGTTTTATGCCTTCCATCCACATCGACAATATAGTCGACATCAGAAATTTTCGAGACTATAGTGTATGGACCCTTCCAAGAAATGAGAAGTCTATTCTCTCTTGAGGGCAGTAAGACATATGCTTTGTCTCCAGGACAAAGTTGACGTAGGCGTCTTTTCTTATTAGCAAATCGCCTAGCTTTTTCTTTCGCAAATTCGGAAGATGAAGTTGCTAACCTGCACGATTCGATAATCTTTTCTCTAAGAGCTATAACATATTCATATGACGATTGTGTATCATCGTCAATATTATCGGAAGTTATCAAATCGTGTAACAAGGACATTGGCCCGCGCGGTTGCGCGCCAAAGACAAGTTCGAAAGGAGAAAACCCTGTATGCTCGTTGGGAACCTCTCTATAGGCAAAGAGGACTGCAGGTAAAACCCTGTCCCAATCTTCAGGATGATCCTCCGTTATCTTGCCAAGTAAGTTCTTTAGTGTCCTGTTAAGACGTTCTACCAATCCATTGGACATTGGATGATAAATACTACTGAGAGACCTTTTAATGTCTAGCGTAGCCATTACCTGAGACATAACGTCCGAAATTAACTGAGTGCCGTGATCCGACAGTATTTCTCCGGGGAATCCCAGACGAGAAAATACGAGCCAAAGAGCATCAGCGATATCGACAGTTGATATGCTCTTCAGAGGAATAGCCTCTGGCCAACGCGTGCACATGTCCACGCAAGTGAGGATAAATTGGTGTCCTCTGGCTGACTTAATTTTGAATGGACCAATGATGTCTATAGCCATTTTCTGAAACGGCCGAATCGGAATATCTGCAGCCTGAATAGGAGCAGCATGTCTCGGACCCCTAGACTTGACCTCTTGACAAATTTTGCAAGATCGGCAATAAATTCGGATGTCTTTATTCACGAATGGCCAAAAGAATGACGCAAGGACTCTAGTTTTAGTTCTGGAAAAACCCATGTGTCCCGCACACTGAGAATCGTGTGCATGCCGAAGAATTAAGGCTCTCATACACTTAGGCACAAGAATTTGCGAGTGCATAGACTTGTCCGAGTGTTGTACCATTCGTACCAATATACCATTCTTCATAGTGATATACGATTTGTGATTCGTATTTTGATTGGGATCCCCTTTCTTTGCAAGAAGGAAGTATTTCTTCAAAGAAGGATCCTCTTCTTGACGTTTAACAAACGAGTCATGGGAAATCACCAAGTGCTCGTCTTGGCTATCAACTTCATTACTATTATCAGATGAAGTTGGGGGATTAAGAGCTTGAGCTCTTGTCATCACTGCATTGACCGTTTGAATGTTTTTTTTCTTCCCAACTAGAAATTTGTTGCGGGGTGCATTCCTTAACCCCATGAATACGACCGATTATAAGATCCGCAATAGGATTAGGAAGAAGACATGCATGGACATCTCCTGTGAAGAAAGGAGTGTCAATCCTAATAATAGCAGTAGGATAGCTTTCCATAGTACCACCAAATGTAACACATTTGATTGTTTTTCCCGTGGCACAGCAAGGATCTATCAGAGACTCCTTAACCCCGACGGTAGTACATCCCGAATCGAAAAGTACTGAGACTAGCCTATCATTTATTAGACCTTTATGTAAGATGAGAGATCCTCTCCCATCATGCGCAACTGTAGCAGGTAGAGCAGGAAGAGGGTGACCACAACTTAGCGTAGATACAGTTGATGAGTCAAACAATGTTAAGCATTGGGGGCATTCAGTTGCTCTCCCAAAATCGAAAGCACAACCAGTGATAGCCCTAGAGTTACCACTATCATTTACTGTATTACAGGCTCCATCAAACTCTTGTTGCGCAGAGTTTGCCTGTTGGTAAGGTCTTTTTTTGTTAAACCTAGGTCTACCTCGATTATCATTTCCCCTGTAATTATTTCGACTATCATTTCCCCTGTAATTGTTATCATATTGCCTATTGTAATCATCATTCCGGTTTGAATCCCGGTTTCTAAATTCACCATCGTCATAATCTTGACGTCGAGAATGATTACCTCGAAAATTTGAATAGTTATTATTTGGATAGCCTTTACGAAAGTGTCTCAAATTATTACCACTAAAATTACGAGAACTACCATCTTGTCTCCACTGCATAGACGAAGAACCATCATGTGTTGGATTACTCCGCTTCTGAGTGTAATTTTGATTACTTCCCCTATTCCAATTTTGTTGAGCACCCTGAAATTTTTTTCTGAAATTAGGGCCATATGGTGTTGCCGAAGCAGCTGGCAACCCTTCTTTCACTTTAGAATTGCTAACTGTAGCATGGGGATGTGCTGTGGCATACTGACAACAGTATTCCTCCATTTCTTTTAAGTTTTTAGGCTTACGCTCATGAAGGAATGCAAGAAAAGAATCATTAACAGATGACAAAACCTTATCTCGCAATAATAAGTCCATTAGACCTTCATATGTTTTCTCAATCTGAGACAACTCAACCCATCGTGTAAATGTACGACGTATCTTTGTAACAAAATCAGAGAAATCTACTCCATTTTCTGGCAACATTGTCCTAAAACGAAGACGATAGTCTTCTTGTTTTAATTGGTATTTCTTTAGTAATGCTGCCCTGACAACATCATAATTAGTCCTCTCATGTTCGTCTATTGTCATAAGAGTAGTCACTGTGTCACCTGTAAAAAATGGCATCAGTTGTTCAACATATTTTTCCTTTTTTATGTTATGCGTATCGCACAAAAATTGGAATCTATCTAGATAATCTGCTACGTCATCCTTTAAAGGATTGAAATGAGGCAATTTAATCCTACTAACAAACTCCTTTGTCGTACTCGAAGTTGTTTGCTGAGCACCCGTACTCGCCAATTTCAATTTCTCTAACTCCAAAATTGCGAGTTTTTCATCAAGTTCCATCTTCTGTTTTCTTTCCTCATGTTCCATTTTTCTAATTTCAGCCTCAGCAGCAGCTTGAAGTTTTTTTTCCTCTGCAGCAGCTTGAAGTTTTTTTTCCTCTGCAGCAGCTTGAAGTTTTTTGTCTTCCATTTCCATCTGGAATTTTCTTTCATCAGCTGCAGCTTGAGCTTTCCTCTCCTCAGCAGCAGCTTGAGCTTTTCTCTCCTCAGCCTCTCTTTGATACCTTCTTTCTTCAAGTTCTAATCTTCTATTCTCAGCTTCTAGCTTCTTTAGTTCAGCTTCTGCTTTCAATTTAATTTCCTCTTTTTGTTTCTTTTCTTCTGACTTTAATGCAATGGCGAATTGAGCAGATGAATATTCTTCCAATTCTTTACCAGACTTACCAAGGGTCAACCCTTGCTGGATGAAGAAATCCAATGTAGACATTCTGTCTAATGAGATCAGAAACCTGAAAAAAAATTAAATAAATTACCTTATCCCACTTCAATGGGAGACAAGTCTGAAATGCTAGACTTGTATACTCACTTCACTTTATTTTACTGTCTTAGTCTTAGACAAAAATACAAAACAGTACAAATGGCAACACTGTTTTAACCAAAAATGTGTAGAGAAATACACAAGAAAGGAGAGACCTACAGAATACAAACAAAACAAATCGACAATCAAAACTGAAAAACAGACAAAATATTACAAAAACAACGTTAAGTACAATTACATCACAGCTAACATCAATAGCGACCAATTGTCACTAGCAAATTTCCAAATTAATAAAATTTGCACCTACAGACCGCTTACAGTAAGCCTCGATCAAGTGGCATATTTACCGTAAGACCCACCAACCGAAAAACCCGCAGAAAAATACACAAAACAGTAGAAGTGACATAAACATATAGCAATCAATTTCAATGTGTTGCAGAACAAGTTCAGTCACAGCTGAAACTAAAATAAATTTCTTGCTCCTTGCGAACACAGAAACGAAATGTCAAACGCGCACTGAACGTCAAATCCACTGTAACATAAAGTGGTATTCACGAACCAAAGTTACTATGACCTTCTCAAATTAGGGCTTGCACATTGAATGTTTACAATTTCACGTACTGTTTACAGACACTTGACCTCCAACAATGTAGCTTGAATACTCTGACCTAGAAAAGTCTGTTGTTGAATGAAACGTGTAACAACCCGCAGTACTGTTTACAATAGGAACCCGCCTCCTATGCAGTTATGGTTCACGTAGCAAATGCCTAGTAGTTCACTTCAGTACTTGTCTTGTTATGCTTCATGTAGCATTATAATATAAATGCTCGTACTGTTTATTTGTGTCAACCGTTGATGACCTATATCTGTCCTGTTGTAGCCAAAACTTGCAAGTGTAGCATTAGCGTTGTGTGTTACGGCTGTCCCGTGTGTAGCTTAGACCCACAGATCAGAAGTGTAATGTGTACTTGTCCTTCTTGTAACTTTCTCGACAAAACTGGAGACATCATACATGTAACAGCCAACCAGGAATGTAAATTTCTGGATCCATAAATGTCAACAATAATGTCAAATGCTCGCTCTGTTCTTTTTAAACCCACAGATCTGGTCCATCAGAAATGTAAGTTTCTAGGCCACATTGGCGACAAGAAATGTATCATAAGAGCCCACGTAACTGGTCCACCAGAAATGTAACTGTCTTTTTTTTCTTGTTGAGGTGATCACTGGCCCAAGACAGTTTACATGTTGTTAGATGTGTAGTGCGAGCGTATGATGAGTTGAGTGTGGGTGCGAATGAAGACGCGAATGTGTTTAGGCTCGTATAGATGTAGATCCTGCAACCCATACTCTCACATGCAGTAATCAAGGATGCTTTGACACTGCAGGCATGTTTCAAGACATTTATTGACGGGAACACACATAATATCAACAGGAACAGTCAGTGTAACAAGGTCATGCTGACCTGACATCGATAGGTATACATTTGGCATTCAAAAAGGTAAACATCAGAATAGACGTGCATGGTCAATAGCAAAGTTCTTCAATAATGACAGTTCGTAGCGTCGCCCTTGGCGTCTCTGACTAAACGCGTCAGATGCCTTAGTTACCTTGACACACAGGTGCAACTTGGCACTCCCGCCAATTGCACATATCAGGCTGTAGTATAATAGCCGGAAGCACAGGCCTCGTCCTAACGTCGGCCGTGTACTTCTGTTAAATAGGTTATCACCAACCCTGCAGTAATACTTATTGTAGATAGAAGTTCCGCCAATCTGCGGCTCCCACAATATATCTTCGTCACTGGATTTCTGGACAATATAAGACTAACAGTCTTGGATGGCTACCTCGAGCACAAATATATAAGTTCTGAAATGGCGGATCCGTGAACTGCTGTTCACCCTAGGTAATCCTTTACATGTTCTGCCACCGAAAAGCGTAATAATGCATAAAGGTCGGTATTACCTGGTAAATGAATCCTCAGAACTACACAAGGAATTCTGTCGTCATCCCGACGCACAGAGATTCACTGGGGAAAACTGCCATAGCAGTTACTTCGAAGATTCTCCCCGAAAAACAATGGACTCTTGGTCCCTTCAGAAAAACAGGACCTCCCGGCTTCCCGGAAGTATATCTCACTCCCGCTTAAAAAACCTTCCCATAGGCCCACGCCGAACTGTCAACCTCTGACCCTAAAGGTCAAACACAATGAATGAATAAACAAGGGAAGACAACCCCTAATCAACCTGACATCGCAGGTAAAGACACAATTATACTTATGATACAAACATAAGCAAATAACTTGACAGATGACTCCGTCGAAAATGACAGCAACAGTGGGTTCCAGCACACATAGGTATTGCTGGCAACGAGTTGGCAGACCAGACCGCCAAGAATGGAAGAACAAGTAAAAACAATACAAAAGCAGGACTGGGAAGGTCGGAGATCAAGAGCCAAGTGAAGGAAACTATAAACGAAGAATGGAAGACAACATGGAAGGAAAGTAGAAAAGGCAGACATGCGTTCCAACTGCTAAATGAACCAACGAGGACGTGCCAGGTCAGAGAAGAATTAAAGATACCTTCGAACAAAAAACTGTGGTGTCTCCGTCTCGGTGCAGCATACTTTATGATAGAAGAACCACACTGCCAAGAATGCCAGGAAGAGAATGACATAGACCACTACCTGATCCACTGTAAAAAGTATGATCAACAAAGACTTGAATTAAAAACTTACTATAGAAATCACAATATAGACTTAACAGGTGATAAGGTTTTAAGTATAGATGCCCCAAGAGATGCCCAATCAATACTTAAAAGATATATACATAAAACAAAGGAAAACATATAAGGTTAGTACTTCAGGGAAAACATCCAACTAAATAAAAATTAAACAGCAAGAACTAACAAAGCATTAACAAAAACTAACTACTCATAGGACAAGGAAAGACAACGAGGTATAGAAAAAAATAGGGCAACAACTCAAAAAGAACAAATGTCAATACAAATTAAAACCAAGTGTAAAGGACAATAGTTATCTATAAACAACACAAAAGAGAAAATAAAATTTACAAATACTAATATAAATAAAAATCAGCAACCGTAAAAGACAATAGATATTTAAATTGAATACAAAACTAGAAAATAAAATGACACTAAATACCCCAATTATAACCAACTTTCTGGTTGAACAGGGTAGACCAAGATGGAATGAGAAGAGGCAAGAATGGACAGATGATAAGAGCCCGCTCTACACCCATCAACGCATCAAAACAACAACAAACGTATGTAAAAACCGAACTCACTCGATAGTCTCTTTTTTTCGGTGCAGTTATTTTTATGTAAATTGTATAATAAAAACTTTAGTTGTTGCAGAAACCAAAATCATTAAATAGTAATAATAGTTGAAGGACCGTTTAAGTGGAAGCAATTTTGTCGCATGTTGCCGGGTAACGTAATTTGGTTTCTATCGCTTTGGTTTAAAAAAATAAATAAAAATTAGCTGGTGGCTTTTTATCAAATATGTATTCAATTCATGAGAATAAATAAAAAATGTTTCATTAATGTGGAAAACTGCAATTCTGTGAAATCCATCAAATATATTTGTAAATACGTTAACAAGGGCAGTGATCATTACGTTTTTGGCCTTGCGAATACATATACAACTGATGAAATCACACAGTATCAGCTAGGAAGATATATGAGCAGTAATGGAGCAGTTTGGCATTTTCTCGGTTTCCCTTATACATGAACGATATCCAACTGTTGTCCATCTCAGCGTTCATCTAGAAAATGATCAGCAAGTCTATTTTACCCTTGAAAATGCCAAACAGAGAGCTAAGAACCCACCTAAAACAACACTGCTTTTTTTTCTTTTGTGTCAGCAAGATCCATTTGCACGACCACTGCTGTATCCAGAAATTCCTAAATACAATACCTGGAATACATCCAGCAAACTGTTCTGCAGAAGGAAACAGGGTGCTCGAGTTCCAGGATTTGATGGCGTGTGTGCATCTGATGCATTACGACGTGTATATACCTTACACCCAAACAATGCTGAATGATATTACTTAAGATTGTTGCTTCACACAGCCCGAGGGCCAACGTCTTTTGCAGCTTTAAAAACGGTAAAATGTAATACATACAGGGAAGCATGTCGGAAGTATCGTTTACTTGAGAACGATCAACACTGGGACATCACATTGCCAGAAGCTTCTGTCACATGTTTACCAGTTCAACTACGTAATATATTTGCAATTATAATAACAACCTACTGCCCCTCGGATCCAAACATTCTCTGGGAGAAATATAAATACAGCTTGAGTGAAGATAGTCTTAGACATGCACATAGAAATAAGCTGACAATGGATTTAAATTACTCTTCTGTAATTTTTAACCAAGCACTTATATTGTTAGAAGATAAATGTATATCCATAAATGGCAGGGGAGCCCCGGTAGCGCAGTGGTAAGTGCACTGGGTTCCTAGTTCGATGGTCCATGCTTCGATCCCCAGTTGAGGTGGGATTGTTTAGACCCCAAACTGCTCCGGGGTCTACCCAGCCTCATAAATTTGGTACCAGAGCAACTCTGGGAAGGTTAAGGCGGCCGGCGTGATGCTGACCACATCACCCCTAGTGTGCCGATGGTCCAGAAAATATGGGCCTAACACTATATTCCCAATGTGCCTCAATGGGCGTATAACGGGATCCTCTACCCCCCCCCCCCTCTCCTTTCCCATGAATGGCAGACCTCTTCAACAACTGGGTCCAGAAGCGCCTACACGAACTGTTTATGCGATACTTGATAGGGACATTTTGCGGGAAACAAACTATGACATTGATCAGGTGGAAAGATTTACTGAAACCAATGAACTGCTCTTAGTTGATGATCAAAGATTGGCATACAACGCTGTTCTGGACCTGATCAGAAATGGAAATGGAGGACGATTCTTTCTTGGTGCACCTGTTGGGACAGGACAAATATTTTTTATTAATTTGCTTCTTGCTAAAATTCGGAAGCAAAATGAGATTGCTCTTGCGGTTGCATCATCCGGAATAGCATCTACATTATTGGAAGGAGGTCGTACAGCTCATTCAGCTTTCAAACTACCCCTAAATCTAGCATATTTAGAGTCTCCGATTTGTAACATTAGCAAGGGCTCCGGATAAGCACAAGTGCTAACAAAATACAAAGTCATTGTATGGGATGAGTGCACTATGTCACATAAGAGAGCTCTTGGAGCTTTTGATCTGACTCTGCAAGATATTAGGGTAAACACTCTTCCAATGGGAGGGGCTAAAATAATGCTTTCTGGTGATTTTCGTCAAACATTACCAGTTATTCCGCGATCAACACCAGCGGACGAACTAAATGCTTGCCATAAAGCATCATACCTTTGGAGACACATTCAGAAAATGGAACTGACCACCAAATTACGCGTTCATTTACTTAGAGATACATTCGTATACAACTTTGTTCACCAACTGTTGTACCTTGGTGGTGGCAAATTTCCTACGAATCCAACAACTAATCTGGTATCGTTTCCATTGGATTTTTGCAATTTAGTCATGTCAGTTCAAGACTTACAAAACAGCGTTTTTCTGAACATTCACAACACACGTAGAAACCATAAATGTCTTTTTGAGCGAGTGATTCTGGTACCTAAAAACGAGAGTGTAAGTAATATTAATCTGCAAATACAGAATCAGTTGCCGGGCGTTGCCACAACATACAAATCCATTGACACTGTCATAGACAGCCAGCAGGCTGTATTTTATCCAGCTGAGTTCCTGAACTCATTGGAACCAACTGGAATGCCACCGCACAACTTAATTTTAAAAAATCGGTGCACTGATAAGATTGCTGCGAAATCTTGATCCGCCCAAATTGTGTAATGGAACCACATTATTTTTTAAGAACCTCATGCCAAACGTGATAGAAGCAACAAATATTAACAGGTTATGCCAGAGGAGAAGAAACATTCATTCCACGCATTCCTCTGATCCCAACTGACATGCCTTTTGATTTCAAGCGACTGCAATATCCTTCGCTTTTGCAATAACAATAAACAAGGCCCAAGGGCAGTCACTTAAAGTAGCAGGCATAAACTTAGAAAATCCGTGCTTTTCACACGGGCAGTTATATGTTGTTTACTCCAGGGTGGGCACACCAAGAAATTTATTTATTTTTGCCCCAGGCGGCAACACCAAATATATTGTTTATATCAAAGCACTGGAATAATGTTACAATAATAAATGTAGAACATAACGATAATTAAATATGACCCGATGTAGTCAAATATATTAATTGTAACTTATGTAACTTCCATGCGTGTAACTTACGTATGTAAGTTTCATAAACCGTTACTAGAAAACCCGGGCAACGCCGGGTACTAACAGCTAGTCTTTACTAGTTACTAATTTACATTCGATACATACTTTCTTTTCAGTAAAAAAAAAAACTGGAGGAAAACAGGTGTAAAAAGAAAGGGGGGCGGTTTAAGAGATGTGTGACGTCATAAGAGGTGAGTCTGGGTTTTGTGATGAAATGTTAGAATGGGGAACAAGGGGAGCTTAAAATGGCAAATACTGCGTGACGTCATACGTGGACGAACCCATTGTTAGAAAGACTAATTCGGGGGCATTTAAGAGGAAAAGATACAGAATAGTAAGTAGTTTGACAGTAGGAGGAATTGTAAGAGTGGATCCATGAACAATATTCCATAAGATTTTAGATGTGTTATGTATGGAATCTCTCCTTTATTTATTACCGTACACAACTCTGTAATCGGAATTTCTATTGGATACTTCCTATGTTACTAATTGTTTATCTAAAACATCACAAGAAACCGTAAAATAGATCTGTCACGTCACGGCGTTTCTGTTGTCTCTGCATATCCAAGCATTACTATGTCTGCCATCTTCTTTGCGTTCTCTAATGACATTATCTCGCATCTACAACTCTGTATGTCTGTGCCCGCGTCAGTTGAATGCGGCACTAGTAGTTATATTGAATTTATGTAGTCAGCGTTAATCCTTCATATGTTGTGGTGGTTCAAGTGCTAACTGGCGTTCCGCCAGAGATCGTAATACTTGACCTTTTGTTATTTTTTCAACCCAGGAATGTTCTTCCCTTTGAGTTTGGTGATAGGCAAAACAGTTTTAGCACAACAACGTATAATCCACAAGAAATTATTGTAAAGTTCCACAAACAGCAATGTAGAAAAATTCAATTAGAGTTTATTGATGTAATTTGACAAACACTCTAAATTTCACAAATGATGATTGGTTATCCGATATGAAAAAATATGTAATCCAACTGAATAATGTAGGTACATCCAGATAGAATAATATATGTATATCTACAAGAAATAATTTACTGATTTGTTTACTCAAAAACTTGTCTTGGTATCCTCAAAGACGAAGTTCTCCTAACGCTATCAGTAAAAATCCTCTAGTCTAAAATCATGGTATCCTTGGAATCATAAGTCCTGAAATCGCTACCTATCGCCCACAACTCTTCTATTTATACTATTTCTTCTTTTTTCACACGACCCGTCCTTTTTTTCACACGACACAATAATTAACATTTGCACTCCGTTCCTCAGCTTTTCGACCTTTTTTCACACGACAATCTGTTATTTCGACTTTATTTTCACATGTGTGATCTTTTCCAACTTAACAATAGGATAAAAAAAACCAGATCACACAAACATTCATTTCCCACTTTCGCGCTTATAAAACCCATTCATTATTATCTGGGACTGACCTACGTTTACCCTGTCAGAGCAGTAACTGCCAACTGAACTCTGAATGAACACTGCGTTTTGTGTAAAAATGTCTTATTTGCTTTTAAGGTCTGTCATTATTACCTGTAGCATTTTCTAGCACATATAAATGCTTATCGTGAAGTAGGAGGGACAAAGCTAGCGTGAAAGGTCAAGCGGTCACATACGACCCTGGCCACACAAATGTATCCCAGAGGGAGACATTTGCGTACTATCAACTAAGTACCTCATGCTAGTGACTGTTATAAACGACTAGGTCTAACCTATTGGTAGAGTCTCTCAGAGATAAAAAAATAAAAATAGAAAATAAATAAATAAAAATTAAAAAATAATGATAAATATTTTGTTCGTAAAACGAGGGATCCCAGTATATTTATAATGCGTAAAACGGGGGGTACATAAAATTTGTTGATACACTTCGCCATTGAACAGTATTGATGTATACTACTTCTTAACAATATCAATATGAACAATGCTGTGCGTGAGTCATCACCATAATGATAACATACTTAATGATAACATTTAAATAAAATAAAATAAAAATAAAAAATTAAAACAAAAAAAATAATCGCATACGATTTTCATGGGTTATGGAAACAACACAAATAAAAACAAAACAAAAAAATACTTTGGCAATATTTAACAGAATTGACTAATATTCATTTAGTATTTAACAATCTTAAAATGTAGTAGCTGCAACGAACATCAGCCTAACAGCATAGAACTAATGGTCAAACATCAGACCTTGGTACGCAAAAAAATGTAATATACGAGCTCGTATATATATATATATATATATATATATATATATATATATATATATATATATATATATATATATATATATATATATATATATATATATATATATATATATATATATATATATATGGGAATAAACATACATGGCAATGTTAATCTATAAATTTATTATAAAAAATATGAACTGGAGCTGTACGCTCTCGTAACTGTCAATATAGAACGTGGTAAATATAATACAATCATATGATACAGGCAACCCCAATCCTGCCACTGTGGTCAGTGATTTACCAGGATGTATATGGGTTCTTAAACACCAAAAATCTGGACACGTTTGGTGAACTGTCTATGTGTTCGTCGTAAAATATAAATATAGCATTATTAATCTGGTTACATGGAGTTACAAAGTATTTATTTAAAAATGTCTCTAATCTCCAACCTATGTAATAGTCGTTACTATGAGGGAGGACAACTATACCGATCCAAATAACTATCGGGTGTTGGAGTATGAACTATCTCAGTTACCCTGAATCAAGTACCAAACTGTTTATAGGTTCGTCATCAAATATAAAATCTGCATACAAATGCAAGTTCATAATAATGGACAACAATTTTTCAAGAAAATATACTGTAGCGTTCCGCTTACAACGTGACAAATGGTCAGGAAAATACAGGTACCTCAATATGTGATGTTTATTTCTCAATTCAAGGTTTAATGGACAACAATTTGTCAACTAAATATACTGTAGCGTTCCGCTTACAACGTGACAAGTGGTAAGAAAAATACAGATACATCAATATATGATGTTTATTTCTCAATTCAAGGTTTATCAACATGTGAACATATCCGTTACCATGTTAGCGATTTCTCATGGAATCGTCATGGTGTGCATGTAACAATGTAGTATTTCGCCAATCCGCGAACTGTGTTGATTAGCATATAAGTTTTACCCAACTTGCAAAATACTTGCATATCACCAAGTCAAATTTAGGTGAAAATATATATATGTCTCAGTTATTTAGTGGAGGGGAAGGGGGAGGGATGTATATTGGGATAAATGACGGAGTATGGTTTATCACAGTTGGAGGGTATTGAGGATTGTGCGCGATTTTGCAGTACTCATTCAGCTGAGGTGGTTGTGGTGCAACTATGCAAATGCTGCAGACATTCACATGCTTGCAAACCTCGAAACAATCCTCAACAGAGGGGAACGAATGTCAGTCATTGGAATGTACTCGGGGGTCTTAGGGGCGTTAGCTGTGTCCGGGGGGGGGGGGGGGTAAAAATGTCCTCATTATCTTTTACCGATGTCCGCTGTGGACATTTCATCTTCTTGTACACATGGTATTTATACACTAAACCGCTTAAAATTCAAAACACCAACTATGCTAGGCACAATCAATAGTCCTGACACTCTAGTTCGTCGGGTCATGACCTCTGGTGTGTCTCACTGGATTCACAAATGCGAGAAGGGGTGTTTCCCAGACTACGAAGAAGTATTTATAGAATTTGATAGAACGTCAACATAGGTAAATTCGTTTTGAAGTGGGGGATGCTCGGAATAGTGCGTTGATTTAGAAACGGTCCGTCTGTGATGACGCATGTCGGAGAAGGTGACAGGAAATGAAAAGGCGTTTGTCTGTGTAGGGAAGAATAAATTTGACGTCTGATTCGTCGTATATCTGTGAGAAATGGTCGTTGGCTTGAATAATGTTAGAAGCCATATACGATCATTGAGGTAAACAGCATCATTAAGAAAAATAGCCAAAATACATTCTCGATGCGATTGAACATTATAAAACGGTCTTTCCATAACACAAAAGGAAAACTATGAGTTAACACATTAAAAAAAAAAACTCTCATGTGTCACAAAGGAAAAATATGTGTGTGCGTATAGTGTGTTTGCTTTTGTCACTAAATTCATCAAGAAGGGAAAAAGAACAAAAAAAAAACATAACCGTTGTAAAGCATGTCATTTATAAAGATTTTCCAAGGCAAAAGTGGTGTAATTTGTACAGTGGGTACTCTTCTAATCATAAAGATTTCGTACCTAACACTTGTAAAAAAAAATTTGTATAACTAGAGAACTGAGATAATTTAAAGTTCTGTTTAACCGGGATAATATAGTGTTATAGAATGTTTGCAAAAGTTCTTCAATTTCTTGACATAGCGGTGTAAAAGATGTAGTCCTCTTGACAGTCCATGTTGGCGAAGAATGTGAAATAATTATATAACATTAAAACACAGTGGCGTCACGCCATAATAACTTGTTAGTATATGTGGGTGTTGCAGATGTCATAATTATCACTATCATCAGTATCATCAGGAGGGTCTTGACTGAGGCTGACATCTTTCTGAAAAAATAAAATTTCCTACCCAAAAAAATGGACACTAGTGACTTTAGATGATGGGGAACGAGGGGTAGTACTATTTGTAGAGAAAGTACTCGTTGGGTACTATAGCTGGGTGAGTACCTTTTTGTTATTAGAGAAGATTGATTCTCCAATAAACTAATAATCGTTGAACTGGACGTTTACGAATTTTGCCATGAGGAACTTGGCGATGTCCCTCAAGGTAGCTTTTGTCAATCGTTGTTCACAAGAGGATGGCGCATTTCGCACCGTCGAGTGGGTGGTGGCTGCAGTTGTCGAGGGTAAGGATGAAGTAGTGTTGAAATGGTGCACCTCATGCTGCGTTTTGTGTGGCTGTCTGCGTTTTCTTCGCAATTTCATACGTACTCGTATGTGCTCTTGAGGTAACCTCAAAAACTTTGTTGACGGTGGTGAGTCATCTGTTGTTCCACAATATGGGCGCTTGTTTGCTGTGCGAGATTCAGTATTGTCTGGACTGTTCATGCTTTCGTGGTCACTCTCGGGATCTGCTGTATCTAGGTCAGATTCGTGTCTCAATGGAGGTGGTGGAAGAATAATATCTTCCTCAAGTGTGCATGTAGCGTTGTGTGCGTTTTCTTCATTGGCTGGTGCTTTGTGTCGAGTTTCATTATCCAGGGGCGTTTCTTCTTCACTATCCCACTGTTCATCAGAGTGGTAGTTGTTTGTTGAAGGTTGTTCATTTCTATAGTATATTTGTTGTGCAATAGGCGGGCAGGAATTTATCCTGGTGTCAGGGTGTTCTGGATTAACTTGCTCGGTCTGTAACCTGGTATTTCGATATTCTAGTCTTTCGCGTAACTCAGCGGGGGGAATGTCGTCTTCACTGTCGGATGTGCTTCTGTATTGTCTCATTCTGTTGACTGCTTCACGAAATTGGTCGTTTTTAGAGGTGTGCTGTTGTGCTTCTGAAACATCGTTGTCTGTGCTAGACTCTGACGTGGTGCTGGATGGTTGATAATATAATGTAGCTTTTCTTATTGGCCTAATTGTGGTCTCTGTAGGTGGTATAATGGGTCGATGATCATCTTTTTTTATTTGCGTGACATGGGCCTTGGTAAAGATATTTCTTTCTTCGTTCCAGATTTTGTAATTAGTCGGGGTTGTCTTATCTAGAATTTTGAAGCCGTCCAGCCAGCGGGCATCAAGTTTGTTATCACGGACATTCTTTCGGTAGTACACTCTGTCGCCTACGTTAAAGCTTTCAAGCTTGACATTCTTGTCGTGTTGTTTCTGTTTCTTTACAAATGCTTTCGCAGTATTCTTATGTGCTATTTGGTGAACTTTGAATTTCTCTCTTAAAATTACTTCTATGGGGTCTTCACCTACATATTTACGTTGGGGTTGTAACATATTATCCAGGGGAAAAGAGGGTTCTCTTCCATAGAGCATATAAAATGGCGACATACCAGTAGTGTCGTTTATATTCACTCTAATGGCCTCCAATGCTTGGTTGATGTAAATATCCCAATACTGTGTATTTCCACTGATATACTTCGCGAGAACATCATGCACGGTTGAGTGTAGGCTTTCATTTCTGCCATTCGACTGAAGGTGATAATAACTCGTGGTAGTATGGGTAATGTTGAACCTCTGGAGCATTGCTTTGAAGGGATTCCCAACGAACTGTTTGCCGTTATCAGATATGATGCGTCTGGGACAGCCATGTCTTGGTAGGAATTCTTGGATAAAATATTCTGTAACTGTTTCAGATGTGATGTTTTTGAGAGGGTAACATTCCGGCCATACTGAATACTGGTCTACTATGTGCAAGATATATCGGTTCCCTGACTGTGTGATGGGATATGGTCCCGATATATCTATGCTGACTGTCGCCATTGGGAAATGTTCTGCTTGCATTGCTTGGAGTGGTGCTCTTGATGGTTTCATATTTCGCATTTTACAGATTCTGCATGTGTGAACATATTCAATGACATCTCTGTATAGTGAAGTCCAATAATATCGTCGTCTAATGATATCTAATGTCTTGTCTCTCCCAACGTGACCATTGTTGTCATGAAATTGAGAAAAAACCAACGGTACTAGGTGTTTCGGTATGTATTTCTGTAGCTGTCCGTCTTGTTTGGGGTCAATATGGTACAATACTTCGTCTTGGATCGTAAGCGTTGGAAATCTGTTTGGGTTTTCTTGAGCTTGTTTCATGAGTTTTGTTATGTCTGGGTCTTTCTTCTGCTCATTTGCCATGTGGAAGCCATCTGGATCACTGTCTGGGTTTGATTGTGATTCAGACCTCTGTGCGTTTTCAGATATGGCATGTTGGTTGGAGGTAACAACATTAATTTGTTTTGTATTATCATCAATTTCCGTTGATGTGGATGGTTCTTCTTTCACTGTAGTGTTCTGCGTTTTACTCTCCTCATATGGAATCCTAGATAACAGATCTGCACATGTGTTCATTCTTCCGGGGATGAACTCTATGATGGTATCGTAGGATTGGAGGTTAATGGACCATGTCTGCAGTTTCTTAGGTTGTTCATGTGTCTTAGAGAGCCAATTTACTAGGGGTTGATGATCCGTCCTGATTATGAGCCTGGTTCCTCGTACATAAAAATCAAATTTCTGTATTGCATAATGGATTGCGTATGCTTCCTTCTCTATCGTCGACCATCTCTTTTGGGACTTAGATAGAGCATGTGAAAGAAACGCGATAGGTTTCTCATTGGGGATTTCAGGCCAAATTGGTTTTTCGTTTAATGTGATGGGTTGGACCAAACATGCACCAATGGCGTTGTTCGAGGCGTCGGTATATAATACCATGGGTTTGGATGTGTCTGGGTGAGCAAGTAAGGGGATTGTAGTCAATGCATCCTTCAGGTATTCGAATGATTTCTGGCATTCAGGAGTCCATTTAAATCGAGCATACTTTTTTGTCAGTTCTATCAGGGGCGTAGCCGCACGGGAGAAGTTAATTATGTGGCGTCTGTAGTACCCAATGCACCCAATGAAACCTCTCACCTGCCGTACTGTAGTTGGACTCGGCATTTCCCTGATAGCCTTAACCTTATCTTCGTCTGGACGTATTCCATCAGCATTTATAACAAAACCCAAACATTTTGTTTCTTCTTTGAGAAACTCACATTTGCTTAACTTGAGTTTGATTTGGTGTTTCCTGAGCCTGTCAAATACTAGTTCCACTTTATGAAGATGGTCCTCAAAGGTTCCTGCTGTATGAATTAATATGTCATCGATATACGCGAGTGCGAAAGGTTGCATCTCCTTCAACACCTCATCCATCAATGACATATAAGTTGCCGGGCTTCCCTTGAGGCCAGAAGGCATGACATTCCATGCGTAACTGCCCATGTGTGTAGTAAATGTGGACTTCTGTTTAGCCTCCGGTTTCATGGGGATACACCAGAACCCTGACCTAGCGTCTAAGGTGGTAAAGTATCTCGAGTTGCCAAGGGTCGCGAGAATGTCATCAATTCTGGGTAGTGGGTAGGAGATTGTCTTCGTGATTCTGTTCAAAGCGCGATAATCACAGCAGAATCTATTCGATCCATCCTTCTTCCCAACTATGACGATAGGTGACGACCATGGTGATATGGAACGTTCAATGATGCCAGCTGATAGCATATCATTAATGGATCGTTCTACTATCTCTCTGTGTTTGAGTGGGGTGTGGTAAGGTTTTAGGCTAATAGGCTCTTCGGTAGTGGTATTAATATCCATTTGGACTGTTGATGTACGACCCAATTCCAAATCATTTAAAGCAAAGACATCGTGAAGTTTTTTCACAAAAGCGGTGAGCCGTTGTTGGTGTTGGGCTGAAGTATGTAAGGTGTCCAACAACTGTGGTAATCTGTCTTCGGTATTTGTTTTTATGTCCTTATGCATACTTGTATTTGATCTTTGTGTTTGACATTTCACTCCTCTTTCATGAAAATGGTCCAGTGATCTCTCCGATTTTCTCTGGCAATATTTATTGTTGCTTTCTGGTTTCCTCCGGCAATATCTATTGTTGCTCTCTGGTTGTCTACGGCAATATCTATTAATGTTCTCAAATTGTCTCTGGCAATATGTATTGTTGATCTCTGGTTGTCTCCGGCAATATCTATTGTTGCTGATTCACAATATATATTGTTGATGTCTCTCTGGCAATATGTATTGTTGATCTCTGGTTTATCTCCATTTGTGCAATATCTATTGTTGCTCTTTGTTTATGGGGGGGGGATTCTTTTTTTCTATAACCAGGGCAATATCCATCTTTCGTTGATTGCGATGGGGGGTCAGTGCTTTCTTCTCAGGCTTCGCTATATATTTATTGAGGAACCGTCTGTTTTATTTCTCCATTTGTTCAAACGCAGTTTTGTCACCTGGCCCAGTCTTTGTTAATTTACACCAGGGGGGGGGAAGAAAGATTAACTTTTGCAATTATCGCACTTCTCGCAATGGATGATGTTTTTCCTGAGGTATTTACGATCATGATGGGGATATCTCGGGAGCTTGTAACTTCTGCAATGCCCTCAGTAATGAATATCAGTGGATCATCGTTTATATCTTCATCCAGCAACGGTGCAATTTCTACTGTCTGTCCGGGTCGAATGTAGTCTGATCCCTTTACACGACCTTTGGTTATTATTAGTGAGTTTTGTGGAATGGTCACCGGAGCTGTGAGGCGTACCAACGAAGCGATGTGTAAATCATCCTGAAGGTTGATGTATTCTCCGTTTAGTCTAATCTTGTGTAGATCGTAGTATATCCGGGCCTGGTGTTTGTTCAGGAAATCACGTCCAATAATAAGATTCCGAGACATACCGCGTGTAATAATGAATTTATGGTTTATTTTCTGTGCCCCAATCTGGAATGTGATAAACGCAGTACCAAGGGATTTCATTTCCTGGCCGGTCACCGATGCCATGTAAGTTTTCGTGGGATGAAATTTCACATATTTCTGAATTTTTCGAAAAAGTTGTTCTCGTATTAGGCTTACCGATGCTCCGGTATCTACCAATGCTCGATAATGCATGCCCTGAATAGAGATGAGACAGGAACTCGGGTCTGGGTGAATGTTAATGTTATTTACTACAGTCTGCTGCCTTTTATTGCGGTGAGAATGATGTTCTGTGTTGTGTGACTTCTTCCTTGTTGTGTGGGACCTATAGGGTTCATAAGTGTTCCTTTCTGTATAGCTCACGTCAGCGGTCCGATCTAACGTGTACTCGGTCCGTTTCCCGAAGCAGGGAAATATTGTGGTCTACCTCTGGCAAAAGCATGTTGGGTTGCGTATGCGTGGTTGTTATATCCTTGTTGTGGTTGGTTATAACCCCGAGATTGATTATGTTGATACGTTCTATGTCCTTGTCTACCCTCTCCGAATGATCCTTGCTGGTGTGATTGGCATGCACGAGAGACATGCCCATTTTGTCCACATGTGTAACAGACAATCGTATTGACATTTTGGACATTCTGTTGCCTCGGTTGGTGTGCTTGCTGGAACTGACGTGGCTCAGGTTGATGGCGTGTAGATCGATGTTGGTGACGGTGCCACTGCTGTCTTGAGTGACCGATTTCCATTGGCTCGTGGTCATTGTTTACTTCATAGCGAGGATCTCTACCTGTGCGTTGATTGAAACGTTTTCGTACGTTATCCTCCTATACTGCCATTTGTATAGCGTGAGTGACAGTTTTAGGGTCTTTTCTTATGAGATTGAGCTTTAAGTTATCTGTGTAAAGTCCGTCCACAAAAATGCCTACCAAGTGTTTTTCAATGTCCTGTGATGGTACCGTTCCTTCCATAAAAACTTCTTCAGCCAAATTCAATAAACGGTCTCCATAAAATTGAACAGGTTCAGATTTTTCTTGATGAATTTTCCTCAAAAGCGACCACGCGTGCTGTTTGTCGATTATGTCACTATACCGTGCAATTAGTTCCTTTTTTAATGATGCATAGGTCTGATTATGCCTGTCTGTCTTCACCAAAAAAAGGGCACGTCACGGCGCCAATTTGAAGATATGTGCCCGCGTCAGTTGAATGCGGCACTAGTAGTTATATTGAATTTATGTAGTCAGCGTTAATCCTTCATATGTTGTGGTGGTTCAAGTGCTAACTGGCGTTCCGCCAGAGATCGTAATACTTGACCTTTTGTTATTTTTTCAACCCAGGAATGTTCTTCCCTTTGAGTTTGGTGATAGGCAAAACAGTTTTAGCACAACAACGTATAATCCACAAGAAATTATTGTAAAGTTCCACAAACAGCAATGAAGAAAAATTCAATTAGAGTTTATTGATGTAATTAGACAAACACTGCAAATTTCACAAATGATGATTGGTTATCCGATATGAAAAAATATGTAATCCAACTGAATAATGTAGGTACATCCAGATAGAATAATATATGTATATCTACAAGAAATAATTTACTGATTTGTTTACTCAAAAACTTGTCTTGGTATCCTCAAAGACGAAGTTCTCCTAACGCTATCAGTAAAAATCCTCTAGTCTAAAATCATGGTATCCTTGGAATCATAAGTCCTGAAATCGCTACCTATCGCCCACAACTCTTCTATTTATACTATTTCTTCTTTTTTCCCGCCTTTTTTCACACGACCCGTCCTTTTTTCACACGACACAATAATTAACATTTGCACTCCGTTCCTCAGCTTTTCGACCTTTTTGCACACGACAATCTGTTATTTCGACTTTATTTTCACATGTGTGATCTTTTCCAACTTAACAATAGGATAAAAAAAAACCAGATCACACAAACAATTATTTCCCACTTTCGCGCTTATAAAACCCATTCATTATTATCTGGGACTGACCTACGTTTACCCTGTCAGAGCAGTAACTGCCAAAATGAACTCTGAATGAACACTGCGTTTTGTGTAAAAATGTCTTATTTGCTTTTAAGCTCTGTCATTATTACCTGTAGCATTTTCTAGCACATATAAATGCTTATCGTGAAGTAGGAGGGACAAAGCTAGCGTGAAAGGTCAAGCGGTCACATGTCTACTTTCCTGTTTAAACTCAACTTAACTCTTTCTGTACCAAGCCGTTTATAGGTTTTACCCAGGTAACAAAATGGATATCGGTTTTTGTTACTTGCGATATATACTACTCGTCAAAAGTCAAGGGCCACTTAGAAAAACCTTGGTTGAAACCATAAAACAAATCTGATATAAACGTAATTGGTATCAGTCAAAACGGCATTTATTGAATACCAAATTGACATGTCATGTAAAGAAATGGAAACACACATTCAAACGCAATGAAGCTGTGAAGTGTGTCACCCACCTTTTCAAAAGTCACACAATAGATATTGAACAAATAGACATTTCAAAATCGGGTATGACCACCGTTTGCAGCAAGGCATTCAAGACAGCGTAGACGCATCGAGTCCACAAGGGTCCGAAGAGTATCCTGATGAACAGCTTGCCATTCCTGAAGCAGAAATGCAGTCAGCTGTGCAACATCCATTGGCAGGGGGTGATTTGTTGACAATCTTCGACCAAGGACATCCCAGAGGTGCTCAATCGGAAATAGGTCAGGTGAATGAGCTGGCCACGCCATCCTGATGATCCCATGTTGCTGAATAAACTCATTCACCACACGAGCTCGATGGGGTCGAGCGTTATCATCTTGGAGGATGACATTACCACCTATGGCCTCCAGAGCAGGCTGAACAATTGGTCTCAAGATTTCGTTCTGGTATCTTGGGCGGTCAAGTTGCCTTGGATGATGTAGAGTGGGGTCCTGCCGTGTCTGTAGAAGCCTCCCCAAACCATGACAGAACCCCTACCATAACGATCTACCTCTCGAATTGTGTCATCAGTAAATCGCTCTCCTGGTCGTCTCTAAACTCGAATCCTGCCATCATTGAATGACACAGTAAAGCGAGATTCATCAGTGAAGAGAACTTGACTCCATTGTTGCCTTGTCCATCGGATGTGCTCGTGACACCAAGCAACACGGGCTCTGCGATGAGCAGGAGTAAGAGGGATTCTGACTGCAGGACGTCGAGCAGCCATTCCAAATTCATGTAAACGTCTGCGAATGGTGCTTTGACTGACATTAACGTTTAGTTTGTCTCAGCTGACATCTTAGAGTGGAACAAGTCACTGTTCGATGGCGCAGGGCTGACAACAAGAGGTACCGGTCATCATGTCTATTGGTGCATCTAGTGCGACCTGGCCGGTGGCGATCCTCCACACTTCCTGTGGCTTGAAATCTCTCCAAAATTCTTTGGATAGTAGAGTGTGACACTGCAAGCCGTCTAGCAACCACACGGACAGATAAACCACTTTCAACCCACGCTATAGCCCTCATTCTTTGTAAGGTGTCAAGACTTCTTCTCGGTGGCATGGTTTTTGCAAGTGATGAAACTACCCTAAGTCTGCTGATTGTAAAACAAATTAAGAGTGAACTCTGTTCACGAAAAGTCTGTCACCGTTCACTTTGCTAGGAGCATTATAAAATGCTCAAGCAGGAATTATAAGCGGTGATTTGGTTTTGGTTAAGAGGGAAGGTATGAAAAAATGGTTTAAGAAATAAAAATAGATTTGAATAAAGACTATTTGTCTTGCTAAAAGGGAAATAAGATGAGTGAAATCATGCTTTGATCAAGGGGAGAAGACTGTAATTAATAAAGTCAGGGGAGGAAAGTGCTTAATTACACATAAGTAGATTTGGTGAGTTGGTAATTATGGTTTAGAAAATGTACATATAAGAATTGTATAGCAAGCTTTAGAGAAGATAATATAAGGTTAAGTCAAATATGCAAAGGGAGACAATGGTTAATTACCTCCCTTATATGATTAAGTGAGTTGAGAAAAAAAAATATGCACGTGAAAAGTTTACCAGGACAACGGATGACACTTCACTGAGTTGTTTACACAGCGGATAAGCGTGAACATTTTTCAGCTGAGCGAAAAATAGGAGAAACCAATGAATTTACCGTAAACAAGGACAGATGAGCTAGTAATGATTTTATAGAAGAGAACTCACTTAGACACGCTGTGGAGCGGTCGCATTTTTCGGAGGAAGCAGTCCTGGTTAAGGACGTAGAGTGGCAGGAATGTGTTTTCTGCCAGACTCAAGTTACATTTCTGTGAGAAACAGAATGAATACTTCTGAAGAATCCTATAGACCTAGTTAGAGTAGTAGAATCTATTCACTTATGAAAGACAGAACTGTGTTTAAAATATAAGTTTAGTGATAAGGGGTGATAGTAAGAAAAATGAGTGTTGTGAGGATTCGGTGCAACCAAAGTAAGTAGGTCCTTTGACTCATAACTTTTGATAGACATTGAATAGAATTATTTCAGAAGTTGAAATAAGGTATTACAAGGTTAACGACGCTTACAACTAAGTGAGCACAGAATAAGGAGCAACGAAGCTATAAAATTGACTATGAGAATAAACTGCACTAAGTCAGCAGCTGAGAAGTATTGGATTTAATAGCCGTGCTGGGTTATTGTATAATGAACTTTGCAACATCAACTGCTACAAGTAAGATGAGTAAGCAATTGAAGTTTGATTGTATTTACAGGATGAAACATGAGCTCTAGCAGGTATAAGTATGAGAATACCGCAACAGGTGTACCCAATGTATTAATTTGCATATATGAGTTTTAAGATGATGGTATTTGAGTAAATTGAATCAAATCTGCCAGGATTAGTAGATGAAGGAAACCAACTCAGGAAAGAGCTGACGAAAGGCTTGGGAAAAGCCAGAATAAATATAAAAACCCTAAGCAAAGAAAATAGGTATAAACCATATCTGTTGGTGTTCTCAGGTAGATAGATATATATATATATATATATATATATATATATATATATATATATATATATATATATATATATATATATATATATATATATATATATATATATATATATATATATATATATATATATATATATATATATATATATATATATATATATATATATATACAGGTACATGGATATATACCCAGGAGGAATGGGATCTACAAGAGATAGTTAGGAAAGGTTTGTACCTGGAATTAGTACCACATGCCTCTGTTATGATGAACTTATATGATGTAAATAAACTGTTTGTTTTGATGGAACGTTGCTCAAGTTGGGTTCAGTCTCTAAAAGGTTGTTGAGTGCTAGAGTAAACAAGATACTGGACATAAAGAAACTAACTACTATACGAAGCTGTCACTTAAGTAACATCATAAGAAGGGATGGAACGAGTTTAGGTTGGAAGTTTTGAGAGAATATCATCCAGGAATCAATAACTCTGGCGGTGAGGGCCAGTATTAAGATATACTCTTACTTGGAAGATAGGTCAATGGATCAAATTGACAAATAGAAGGTAGACAACTAGGCCTGCCCCAGTCACCTAGTTTACTATAATAAGAAGAGATAGCACTGTCACATTTAGTTTAATTGGTATCGTGACCAGTCCCAAGACATATAAAGGGACCACTGGGACACATATAGTTTAATTGGTGCCTTCTTGGACCAGTCTTTAAAACACCCAGTCCAGCGGTGACAAGTCGCCATTACACGTGGAATGTCAATCAGCACGATTACTTCACCTGTTTGGTTGTACGGAAGTTTAAAAAAACAGATTAAAAATGTGAATTTATGGTCAGCAAACCAAATTGCACGTGATCACCATGGTTGTCGGTGAGTTGTTTTTATGCTTAACGTGCATAGAGGACTGTCAGAGGAAGATATTGCACCCATTTTTACTAAAAACTTCCTTCATTTAATCATTCTATGCGCTTATATAAAAGTGTATTGAAAATAATAGGGTGGCCCTTGACTTTTGACGAGTAGTATATTTTAGAACAAGCAGTTATTTTTTAAGGTAGTCCCATTTCAGATACTGCTGTAGATTAATGAAGTATTAGAGATATTACTATAATAGTGTCCAGCTTTATGAGCTGGTGTGACCAGTTTCTTTCCTCGCCACCTTTGCCTTCCCTAACTTAAAAGCAGAGTCCGTTACACATTTACAGCTGGGTAAACTACAGCGTGTCGCTATCAGGCTTCGATCCCGGACCCGGTAATTTCGCCGCGAGAGACAAACACTCTAACCGATTTGCCAATTGGATACGCTGTAAATAGGCACACTTGTGAGCAAATGTCTTATAGTGCAAACAAAATAGTTGTGAATAGGCTGAATAATATTTTGAATTGTTGTACTTTTTATGTGCAACAAAAAATGTTTATAATCATGTTTTCTTCTCCACAATTTATCTGTTTTTCTACTGTTTTTTCCCAGTACGAATCAAGTTTATGTCTACTGTTCTGTTTGGTAACCTATATACAGTACCGTTGTTATTTATTTGCTGATTGATGAACCAATAACATCTGGGATATCGTCTATTTCAGAGTTTCTTAACCGTTTTATGTGTGTGTGTGTGCGTGCGCGCTTGCGTGCGTGCATGTGCCATGGACCCCTTTAATTGTCCGATGAAGTCTAGTCTACATATCCCTTTGTCCAATGAAGTCAAATTACGTAATCCTTTGATTGTCCGATGAAGTCTAGTCTACGTAATCCTTTGATTGTCCAAGAAAGTCTAGTCTACGTATTCCTTTGATTGTCCAATGAAGTCAGATTACGTACTCCTTTCATTGTCCAATGAAGTCTAGTCTACGATACAAGGGAAGACAAAGATAGCAGATTCTGAACAAATTGTCATCATGGCATTGACAGAAGTCAACAACAGAATTGATAAACTGTACTGGAAACAGGAAGTTAAGGAGAGACATGATCGCTTACGCCAACCGGCATGGTACTTAAAGAAGAAGACAATAACCCTCTAGAATCCATTCACGAACCACAGGTTGAGAAACATGGTCTGCTTTGAACATGTTCATGTAGGATTTCACGAAATATTTTCGCGATTTTTCACATTGTTTTCCCAATAACTATTCTTTCCTCTGCCCCGTGAAGTACCTTGAAGATGTGCTAGTAACAAATAAAGACTATTACAACCTCAAATATATCGTACTAATATGACGTTATGCAAGGAGCTGGCAACCTAATCATGTAAAACAAATTGTTACAGACACCACTATTGCAAGAGCACGTGACTATTCTGTGCAGGCATCCTTTAAAGGGTTCGGCTGCAATGGTGGGATCACGCTCCATAAGCCGGGCAAAGAAAAATTAAACGACAATTGTTTCTTCAACTCATTCTGTGTGTGGAGTGATTATACGTCTTTCGACCAGTATTCTTTCCCCTGTTTCTTTAACTTCTTCTAGGCGTTATAGACAAAGTGTCCAGTTCATGAGATGTACCATGAGTCCTCTTCATATCTTTCTCATCACGTGTCTATTTCGTCCAAAAACGGAATCATGTTTTATAAAAATATTTCTCAAACAGTGTGTGCCACAAGAGAGGCAGAGGTGTGCCGCCAAATTTTTTATAGTAAACATGTAAAACAGTAATAAAAAATTTGTCCAATATTCTTCAACGAATAAAGGAGATCTGTGCCTCCATGCAGGCTCACATTTCACATTGAAAACAAGGCACTTGCATAATACAATTTTAAATCTTTCTCAAATTTATCATTTTTGTCATGTCGTAATATAAAAATATATATTGTAATAGAATGGGAATATATTCAGTGTGGTGTAAACTGTAAAATACTATAAATTTACGGTTTATTACACGTGAGTCCAGCATTAAGAACACAGGTTCCCCGCGACAGAATTTGCATTGCCGAATGTGCAACAGTCTGAAAAAAGTTTTAGAACCTGTGTTTTATACCAACCGTTTCGGTTGTATTCCTGAATATCAGAAATATATATTCTAATCTTTTCCTTAAATAATAGTGCCATTTGACACTTTTTAGTTCCGTTAGTTTGTCATTTCAGTATATTTAAACTCAATTAACTACGAACAGTTGGTAATACTGTCCTTGTGCAGACCTTGTCTGATTGACACTGATGGTTTGAGGTTTCGTAACCATAGTACATTTGTCCGTAATTATGGATGCAATTTGTCTGTCACTTTCCAGACTGATAGTCAGGCCGTGAATTGTCACAGGTATTTGTGAAATAGCCGTGTGACAACACATTTCTCCATTAACTCTTAAAGTACGAGAGGCCAATGTTCAATGTGATTCGAAGGCGTTGGTGACAGGAGATCAGTTTTTAGAGCCGTTATATTTAACAAAGTTTTGTTTTGACCAAGCGTTATATTTTTTATTAATCATTATTCTAATTCCTTTACAATTTTGTATCACAATAAAGGTGAAGGTGGTGGTTCCATCGCAGATACTGCCGTAGGGAGGAGCGAAGTGTTAGAGACTTCCTTATACTAGGTCCAGCATCGAGAGGTGGAGTGACCAGTTCTCTTCCTGGCTGCCTTTTCCTTCCCCAACTCAAGAGCAAAGTCAGACACCCAGTTACAGATAGGTAGACTAGAGCGTGTCGATACCGTGGATAAAACCAGGTACCTTTGTTGCGAGAGATCAGCCATCTAACCACTCTGTGAGTTAGACGCTCTGTATAACAGTACAATACTTTAAAATAAAATAAAAAATGTGAAAACTTAACAAGAGCAGACCCTGCAACTTTAACACTGCATGAAAACTCAAATGGGCAGCAAATTCTTTGCGTCAAAGACGGAAAATAAGCACGTCCTTAAGAGTTCAGTCGTTGTCGATTATTGCGTTTCTGTTTGCATTTGTGGTTATTGTTATTGTTGTTGTTGATCAGAACTGACATCATTGCGCTGTGGGCTAATCCCATAGGTGCTCAATCTCCCTCAGCAAATGTTGTATGGTACGAATGATAATTGTTCATTTTGCGACACGCCGGATGCATCCACTCATACGTTCATCACTGCCAGTCTTACGTTTAATGCCGCTTTCTTGTAATCTTAGCCTTGATGATTCATCGACTGCAGTGTTATTTTTTAATAGGCTGTCATTCATAGTCCTTAGTATTTCACCCTTATCCATATCCAATGAACCAACTATGGGTGCTCTTGAAGCTAGTCTGTCTGCTCGTTCATTGCTGCGTACCTCTGCATGACCAGGACAGTAGATCTACACCAGTTTTTTGTCCATTAATGCCGTAGCTATCCATTTCGGACATTGCGAAGTATGGAATGAGAGTCTGATACAATAACATCCCTTGTCAATGTAGTTTCTGACAGCAGCCTAATCACACAGCGGGTCATAATGATCTGCCTGTACTGCAGTAACATGGCTGCATACTTTTATTTAAAACGAAAACATAATTGGTGCTAATAATTGTCGTTCTATGTCATCTGCTAAATTATACGTTAGCCTTTTTGAACATTACTAAAATCGCCTGTGCTTCGCACGCGGCTACAGAAGCATGGACTGAGAGTCTGATACAATAAGATCCCTTGTCAATGTAGTTTCTGACACCGACCTTATCGCTGCAGTGGCTGCCCATACCTCCGTTCTCATGCTGGATGTTGTTGTAATGTAAGCACATTTTTGGTTCATATATACGAGTATATAACAACGAGTTCAAAGTTTTCGTTTGCTATCTTTAACTTTAAAGACAAACAAAGAAGGAAACCCGAGGCCTATGACCAGTGAATAATAAACATAAACAAGGGCATGTTACAGGCACTCTAGAGGAAAAAAACAGAAGCAGAAAAGTAATACAATTGATACGTTTACCGGGAAATTGAGCGCAGGACCTTCCGAACGATGCCTTCGCCTCGATACGGGAGTGAATCGTGACTAACCATACTGCCAACCTAGCACTACAAAAATAGAGTGGTCATTATCACGACCACCCCACGCAACTATGGAATATAGGACCGGCAAACGATCTATATTTATAGACTAATCAATTATTAATAGATCTTTTTTTCATGATTCCCTGTCTAATTTATGTTTTACACGCTGTTATTTGTGGCAAAATCTACGTATGCTATTTTGTTAATATTCCTGAAATATCTTGTTATAACTGCTTGTATTTTTGTTGCTAGTTGGGCGTTAAATGTCCAAGTTTCACATACATAAAAAAATACGGACAGTAGGAATGTCTGAATTCATTTTATTTTAGTTATTAGTTGTATTTCTCTCTGTCCAAATTTGTTTTGTTTTGGCTAGAATTGAAATTAATTATATTGTCGTTACTTTTTTAATTACTTCGTCAATAATTATAGTTACCAGATATTTGAACTGGGTTAGTTCGCCAGTTCTGGTCCGTTAATTTTGATGGGTCTTGTTCATTTATTGTTATTTGCAGGGTACTTTCTGCATTAATTTCCACATGTTTTTATTCCTTGTCGGTATCAGCTTAGATATTGTTTTTTATTTTTTTTTTATTTATTTATATTTTGGTAACTCTTGTTCTTGTCCAGCCAGTGTATTATCATAAAATCGGATTTAGGATGGTTCATTCTCCTATACTTTCTGTTTCTCTGTGACTTTCCAACCCATCTAGCACGATTTTTTCGAGGAATATGTTAAAGATAGTGGAGTATAGTAAGCGAACCTGCAGCATTCCGACTGTAGCGCGGAATAACTCTTCAATTTAAAAATGATTTGTTAAATTATGTAGCTGTTCCTGCCAATCCACAACACCATCTGGACCGCTGTGTAATTCCAGGGAGGGAAATCCTCGTTTTCGGTGTCATTTCGTACGTGTAAACACTCCTCTGACAGACAACAGTGCCACGTTATGTATTCTGACAATATCAGCTATCTTACCGGGATAATTCCAGACGTCTTTGTGGGCAATGATACCGGGATGTGGACTTTAATCTCAGTCCGTCTGAGCAGGATAATCATATCGCCTACGAAGACGGGCCTGTCTGGCTGGTATCATGGAAAGCTTCGTCATTTGAATTTTGTTCTCTTTTAAACAGATGGCTTCGACTTAGGTCTGGCCATGAAGACGACAGGTGACAAGAATGGGAGTGGTCCATTGACGGCAAGATCACATCCAAAAATGAAGATGAAATAATGAAAAAATATTTAATATTGCTCTTTTTTCTTTATTTCTTTTCTGTCTAACTTTCTTTCTATCTTATTTTTTTCTTTCATTTTTCTTTCTTTCTGTCTGTTTGTCTATTTGTCATTCTTTCTTTCTTTCTTTGCCTTTCTGTTACATGTGAAGCATAAAACCTTTTATTGTATGCGATAACCTCTCAACCCACTATCCGGTATTTTCTGTTGACGTTTTTGTTATTTCTTCTGTACCTTGTACATATATGTTTTTATGACGTTTTTCGTATGATTGTCTTCTCTTCCCTTTTTCATGCATTATTCAGCTCAATTATTTTATATTTGGTGCTTGCTGAAATTAATGGAAAAAAAATGATGACTCAATATCACCTTCTTTCTTTCTTTCTTTCTTTCACTCTGTCTTTCGTTTTGACTCCCTCTTTGCTCCCACTAAAGCATAACTCCGTTAGTTAATTGTATGCCAAAACCTTGCACCCTATTATCCCGCACGACATGTTCACATTCTTGTCATTACAGTTCAATAGTTCTTATATCTGCCTCTACTATTCTCTTTTCCATTTGTTTTTCGGTCAGCTCTATTTTTTTGTACATTTGAATTCCAGAACAAGGACATCTGATGATACTGTTACCTACTTTCTTCCATTAGGGCCCGACCAAGCCTCATCGTCTTTTCCTTATCTCTTGTTTGACGAATATTTGTATGGTGCTTGCAGTCATATTGGTGATCCAACTATACTATTTACAATTTTTTATAAACCTAATCTATACTAGGTGATCTATCAGACTAGATCAGAGAAGAACAAGCGGGTTTCAGGCCGAAACGATCATGTATTGATCAAATATTCACACTAAGAACAATTATAGAAGAATCAGTGGAAAGGCAATCGCCACTTATTATCACCTTCGTCGATTTTCAAAAAGCCTTTGATAGTCTACACCGCCCATCATTGTGGAAGATACTTACAATCTATGGTTTTCCAACAAAATATGTGAATATAATCAAAGCGCTATATGACAATGCAAGATGTTGTGTTAGAACAAATAAAGGGAATACAGAATGGTTTACAGTAGAAACAGGGGTGAAACAAGGCTGTATTATGTCACCACTACTTTTTGGAATAGCTATTGATTGGGTTATGAGAAACTATACCCACAATGAACAATTGGGTATAAAATGGACAAATGGAAAATTCCTGGGGGACCTGGATTTCGCAGATGATGTAGCATTCTTAAGTTCAACACCAAGACAATCCCAAGAAGCAATAAATAATTTGTGTCATCTCTCGGTTAAAATTGGTCTCCAAATAAATGCCTCTAAAACTAAAGCTATGAACTTTTCTAACGAGACCTTTGATATCATCTTGAACGGGGAAAAAAACAAAAAACTACAGAAAGTTGAAAGTTTCAATTATTTAGGCAGTAAAATGACTCAGGATGGTGACACAACAAGAGAAATCCATACTAGAATTGCTTTGGCAGCTAGCGCCTTCAATAGATTATCTAACATTTGGAAATTACGATCATTGAATATACATACCAAGCTTCGTCTGTTTAATTCAAATGTTATCTCAGTGTTAACATACGGCTGTGAGAGTTGGAAAATAACAAAATCATTGGAGAACAAGCTGAATACATTCGAGAACAAATGTCTTAGAAAACTCATGAACATCAGTTGGAAAGAATTCAAGACTAATCGACAAATAAGAGAAGACTCTAGGCAGAAATATGTCTCCGACTATATAAGGAAAAGACGATGGTCATATATCGGTCATGTCCTACGAATGCAAAACAACAGAATACCACTACAGGCGCTCACTTGGGTTCCTGAGGGTAAGCGGAAAAAAGGAAGACCAAAAGAAACACTCAGAAGAACAATAATAAGAGAAGGAAGAACGTTGGGCCTAAATAATGTGCAAGAGCTAAGGGGAGTGGCGTCACAACGAACAACCTGGAGAGCACTGGTTTCTGCCTTATGCGCCGTGTTTGGCGCTTAAAGAATTTATTATTATTATTATACTAGCACCCGTTTATGGAAATGTGGAAGTACTTGGATGTCATTGTTATTGTTTTCCATTTTTTAAAACAGTCATAACATAGAATTATATCACGTTTGAATTTAATATCCTTATTGTTCAATAGATTAAACCAACATTGACTGACTTTTGTTCACCGTCCTGTGGTTTACCAAAGAGGGGCGATATACATGTTTTGATGGATAAGCGTGTTGATTGCTTCCGTCAAGTCTGATAGTGGAGAAACAAATGTGTCTGATTAGAAAAGAATGGCCGTTTTATGATAATGTTTTATTTTACTTGATGGAGTAACCCGTGATTATGGCATATTCCTGTGCCTGACGTAATCATATACAGCTAAGTCTCTTACCTTAACAAACAGAAAACCAATACTGAAAAATTAGTTACAATTACTGTATATAGCGATGTCAATAATTATAACGATGTGAAGGTGTAATTGTACTAAATTAAGACGTACTAAACGGTGATTGGCTTTAAATTTAAAAATAACCCAGCCTGAACTGTGATTGGGTTTAACAAAAAAAAAAACTAGCGAAATTAAATTTCGTGTAGGCGAGTTTTTAACTATAACAACTGACTTTTGAAGATCCCCTTCACATTCAAATTCTCATCAAAGAGGACCAGATGTCAGAGGGTGACAGATACATTTTGTTAGGAAGTTATTTGGGCTAGAATAAGCTTTTGTGAAATTTAAAGTTTTAAAAATTCTAGAAAAGCCTTTATTTTGAAGACACCTAGAAATTTTAGGCAAGTGATAAAGCTAGGAAGTTCATTCATAACCCTCTACTCCCAAAGGAGCATAGGCCTTCAACAAACACATGCCAAGTCCTCTTGTCACGTGCCTTCATCTCAAGTTCTTTCCACGTTCTCCTTATCATTTTCACCTCTGTTTCCAGCTCTCTTCTCCATGCGCTTATTCGTCTACCTCTGCTTCTCTTGCCCTGGGGATTCCAGAACAAGGACCACAAGCAATATCCCCACTCACCTAGGCGCTCAGATCAAGCCACATAGTGTAGAGATTATAGCTTACCAACTCCTAAACAATCGATACACCAAGAATAAACCAATAACCCACAATAAAACAATCGTACATACAAAACCCATATAATCAACAACTTCACCCACCATCAAGAACATTACCTCACAACTCTATACACCCCACTACCATCCCATGAAACACAAAATGTTTACATCTGGAGGGCAGCCTACACACATACACATAGTCAACCACCACGACATCAGATACCAACACCCCATTCAAACCAAAACATACCCAATCACATCCAAACTAACACTACCCCCCACTTACAACAATCATACCACCTAAGACTCACAACATTAATAATTGTTCATCACTACCCAAAGTCCATGACAACTACCACCTCAACCCTCTATAAAAACACACCCGTACACCTCCCAACAAAATCCTTACAACACACCAAACCATCTACTCCACAATAACTCCCAAATACCCTACTCTCAAAATTTCAGTGTACCGATACGAATAATCCATCGGTGGTGAACCCACTATTACTCCTCCCTACCAGTCATACACCTTATATCATCACCCAACATAATCATCCTCAATGTGAACCATAAAAACATTACTCACTATCTGTACCACCCTATCATTTTCCGTAGTCTTCCCTCCAACTCACCTTTTAGTCCCCCCATATCTAATCAAAACACACCAATTACCCATACCCACCCAGCTGCATAATAAATATGTACTTCATTCTAATCCACTTACTTAACTTTTAATTATATCAATCCATCATAACTCAAAACTTAAACCAATTTATACCTCGTTATACCAGGGTAAACATTAGTTATCTATTTAACCCCCCATTACGGCATCAGATTCGCACAACAAATACCTCTCTGTCTTCATACCCAAGTCACTTCTACCAATCACCACCTCCATCCCAAATAACAACATCAATAACCCACAACCCCCCATTATTAACAAACCCCTATCACTATTATACCCTATGTGTTAAACTAATCAACACCATTCCCTTAAATAAATTTTTTCACCCAATACACTACATACCACTCATAACCATGGTACTACATAACCTCGACTAATACCCCCCCCAAATGAACCCATTATCCCCACTATCAAACATTCACTAATCGATCCACTCCATTTACTTCCAATCCAAACTTTATAATGGTATGGAATATAAATCTACCTCAAATATCCACAACTCACTTCCAATAAATCATCCCCACATGATGTACTATAACACTCTAACCCTACTCAAAAGTTACATTTATTCACACTTCCCTATTATTATCTCCACACCCACCATAACTTTTATTTAACTATCCCTAGCATATTTAGTCCCTTAATGGGCATATAACCACAACAACCCCCCATATGTCTATCCCAACCCACCCACATCTCACCTAACCCTATCCTTTATCTATACCCTAAAAATAACCTACATAAACTAACACTCCTTCCCTACCAAAAAACTCACCCTAACCCCCAACTCCTCTTTCCCATAAAACCAAACCACAACAACACTCCTATCCCCCTACCTCCAAAACCATACTATTAACTCAAATATACACAATCACCATTCATCCCTAAACACCCTAAACTCAACCTTAATCCCCCTACTAACATCCCACCCATACAAAACATAACTTTCTAACAATACCATCCAAAATTATCCTAACCATATAACCTCTCACATAACCCCTAAATCAATCCCAACCCCACCCCTTCCATAACAACCCCACATCCCTAAACTTTTCATATTCCATATCCACCCACACATACACCAATACCCTATATCTTCCAAATCCCACCACCAAATCAAAACATTACCATTCAAAACAAACAATCACAAAACTCAATCACCACTCAACCAACTCAATCTTTCACTCACTTAAACCCTACATATCCAATAACCCACAAAATCCACAAACTAAACAAACCCCCCCACAAAACTCACACCTATCCACCACCCCTCCAAGTCCTAACACCCCAAACTACCCAAACAAAAATAACCCCCCAACAACAACACATCCATCCCCCCACCCCCACCCCACCCCCCCCCCCCCCTCCCCCCCCCCCAACCCCCACCCCACCCCACCCACCCCCCCGTTATGTCTACTCATTAATGCCCTCTTGCATCGAATATAAGAGATAGACTCGTTCTATAATACAGATATAGTCTCAGCACTACTGTGTCTATATATGTAAGAACAGTGCCTACGTATCATTCTGAATAAACTACACACTCTCCACCTCTGTCACTACTCAGCCACTCGTGTGCGTCACTCATATATCACACTAAGTGTCTATCTTAACTACTAATCGTTGCACATTTGATTCTACCTCGTTTCTATCACTAGTACTACATGTGCTCCTGTCCATGTCAACATGTCCTGTATCAGACCCTTAGTCATCACCTGAAGACTCACTCGTGTCTACTTCCAGTCCACTAGATGTCTGGTAAGTACACTGCCCCTACACTCCACCATCTCATACTCTGCAGACTTAGTGACAAGTCATAAGAGACCGTGTGCTCCATCCATACTCAACGTGTCGTGTAACGCTCCTACACACCCCTGATAAATATAAAACACGTCATAAGAACACTGCCTTTGTCTTTCTAATCTAAAAACAACCATATCACCCAATATTCAATCCACCAAATACCCCCTCCCTCAAAATAACAACTCCGACCCGTCCACTCACTCACTATGTTAACCGCCCAATGTGATACACACTCACACCATGTGTAATAAGAACTATCTCCCCTGTATAAATACTCAACCACTCATCGCGCTACAACCGAAACTAGTCTAATGTTACTACTCTACTTGTTCTATATTACCATGCAGTGTGTACCCCCTCTCACCGTGTTGTGTGCCAAGATCTTACCACACTATGTAGCACTCTCACCCGTCTGTTACAAGAATGTGATATATATAACCTGTAGTTCTAATGATGTTATGTGTGAGTCTGCCCAACACGCTCGACTCCTTGAAGTATAATGAAAAACACATATTCATAGTGATACTATGTGCTAATACTCTTCATGAAAGTGATACTGAATGTGTCTATTGTGCACATATGTGTGTATAAACTGTCAGAGAGAATACATATCATGTACTTTTACTCTCATGTGACTCAACTACCCGCATTCTAACCTAAAAATCACTGACTCTATCCCAATTACAACTACCACTAGTGCCCTCCTTCTTGTTGACTCTAATCTCCACTCGCAACTACTAGCTCATAGATAGAGAGTCCAGTTGTATACTCAGTGACTCTATATAATCCCCTCACCAGTGTCCAGAATATGTGTGTAAGTTAACTCACTCTGAAATCAATATACTCAATAAGTGCCAACTTATCAACCTATCAGTGTGATATCTCTCATGTGCCTGATACAGACAGATCACGCCTTGACTTATATCATTGTGTGGTGACTCTCCCCCGAAACAATAGACAAGAGAGTATCTTTCGCTCCTATCTCATCTCGCTCCAACACATGCCCTCACTGGTGCCGTATGATTCCATCTCTACCTGTCACCTCATCTACTCCATTATCATAGTACCACTCTCGCACCTATAGTAACCCACTCACCATAGTGTCTCGTGTGTAAACGCGCAGACACTTTACCGTCAGTGTATAAAGAATTCACCTCCATGTGTGACAGTATATCCTCACATAACCTGTACACATCTCTAAGACATGTGTAGACCATGTCTCACCATAGTGCCTATAGAAAAGAACTATCAGAACTACTGTGTATAGTGTCTACCCCCAGATAATATGTTCATCTAAAGTCTGTAACGTACGCGCATCCTAGTTAAAAGTATGTGTTTGCCTTGTAACTTTCAGTGGAGTCAAGTGATCACCTAAGACTAAATAGATAGAATGCTCTCATCATCACATACTCATACCATTACGTGTCTCTCAGTAAAAACCATCCCGCGAATCATCTATGTAGAAATGAGTGTACAATATGAGCTCTCAGTTGTTCTTGTAATTATAGACATATGATATCATAAACTATCTCATTCTATAATCCCATTCCACAAACCACATCCAAACATTGAAAACCTCAATCATACTTCTTCTCAAATCACTTCTACCAAAATATCTTTCTTAACACTCACGCACTCACCCCGTGTAAAAATAATCTCCCCTTCCTACTCGACACTCGTATGACCATTACAAGATCAGTTCTGTGAATTGTCATGGACATAAGATAAAAACTAATACATATAATCATGTAGAATGTCTGAGAACACTCTCTTCACCATCAAACAATCACCTACATAGAAACAATAGCACACAGTCAATACAGTTATTCCTACACAAAAGTTAATCTCTCACTCTGAACATGCGTAACATAGTTAACAAGTGTCGCACCTGTGTGACTGTCATCTCTATGCAAAATATACGCAACTATCACTGTAAATAGCTGTAATGTCTCTCTGACTAAGAAAGATACCTTAAACCAAATAAAACCATTCAGTTTCAGTGTAAATAGAACAGACTGTATAACTCATTGTAGTGACTCCATCTAGAATATGTATAGTGCTACACTGTGTATCACCTCTCGTGTGTAACTCTCAAGTGTTGTGGGAATTCGAACTCCCTTTTTGGTCCAGGTGCAACATATGGGATAGTGATCGCTTAGACCACATACGGGAACGCAGACTTCAATGACGTGAGCAGTGTTAGTAACATACAGATGATCTATGCAGGTTGATGACTTGTCTGTGACACGGGTTGGTAGCGATATCAACTGGTTCAGGTTGTACAGGGTTGTACAGGGTATTGGTAGCAAATGATCCCAATTAACGTTTCGCTTCAAGGCATCAATATTGAAGTCTCCCATTATTAATAGTTCCAAAGAAGTTATCCAGACTTTGTCCATCATGTCCGAGAACTGATCTAGCCATTCCATTTTGGCATTCGGATTGCGGTATATAAAGCCAATTAATATAGAGGTAGTGTGTGGGAGTCGGACTTCCAGCCACATGCATTCAACTTCAGGACATTCAAGATCAACGCGTCTTATAGCATTGATGCTTGTGTGCACATAGGCAGCCACACCAGTTTCAAACCTAATTGATGGATCCCGACGGAAAATTTCATAATTTGCAATTTGCAGTTCTTGGTTAGAAATGTGTTCATTAAGTCTAGTTTCTGTTACACCAAAAATATGAAAGTATGCATTGTTATTATAGAGTATGGAAGTAATTTCAGCCAATTTACTCACATTGTAGAGATGACAAACATTCAAATGTCCCAACCTGAGTCCCTGACGATTTGGGTATTTATAAGAACAGGTGTGATTTGATGTTCCTGCTTTTGATGATGTTGAGTGGGTGTTGTTAGAAGTGGTAAGTAATCCATTTGAATCCGAGAAGCAGGTTTTCTGGGTACCTGGTGTTTGTTGCCAGCTTGCTGATTCCTTCAGTAGATAAGGCAATATCACCGCTGTAAAGAAGTTTTTTAGGGGCTCCTGATTTCGCAAGGAAGTACGAGGAGTGATCAATGAATTTATAGTTGTGTTTGACACAGTGCCTCTTAAGTGTAGAATTGTTGACATCAATGGATTTGCGGTAATGGGCTCTGACTGGAGGAATAATGGACGAGAAGTAGATTTTCGCATTAGGGAATAACGAATGGAAATTTGATGTGATTTGGTTTAGATCATCTTGGGACATTTCAATACCTTTGAGCGAGTCTGATAGACCTATATGAGTAGTTACTCTGGTGACAGTGGGATCAGACGGAAAACGTTTAAGGAGTGACACCAAGTCTTGAGTGAATGCCCAGTTCTTGAAGCGAACAGTGACCAAGTCCATATCGTTTGTTAACAATTTAGATTTTTGTAATTCCTTCACATTCTGGTCTCCGAAAATAAGGTGCTTCCTTTTATTCTGAATCCTTGTGTTGGAGCCTGTGATAGGTCGTGCCCGTTCTTCTGTTACCTGTGTGCTCTGATTACTGGATTTCTGATAATAGCGCACGCTGTGAGTTATTCGTCTTGGCGGAGAGTGCCGATTTGAAATTGTTACAGGGATTCTACAAACATTATCTGCATTGTCTGTAATTAATTTCGGAGAATCCAGGACACTTTCTCGGCTGTGATGGAGTTTTAGTTGCGTAATGGTTTGCTGGGTTTCGTTGCTAGTGTTGTTCAGTTTTTGACACAGTTTGTCCGTTTTCTCTGGTGGTGTACAAAGCTCTTCCGTATACTGCTGGCTTTTTTCATAGCTACTTTTAAGTACCGTATGTTCTGCCTGAAGCTTCTCACACGATTGTCTGAGGCTGTTCAGCTCTGCTCTAAGTGAATCTATCTCAGACATAATACTTGTAAATAAATCATGATGAAATGCTACTTGTAAGGGTTGTGGTGATGTTGGTACTAGATCGCTAACAACAAATTCAGTGAGTGAATGGTGATCCGCCTCTGTGATTCCATATTCTGTTTCTGCTGTAACTGGTGTTTTCAGTTCAGTTTGAGATAAAGTGTCGCATTCATTAATACATGGCATATATAGTTTTACATTTTTGTCAACGGGTGTCTGACATCGCGAAGATTTGTCTGGTAAGTTGGGAAGAGCTAAGTTGGGTGAGATGGCCTGTCGACTGACTCCAGCAGTGGTTGCAGTTATCCATAATTTGTTTAAATCTTTCTGTATCCAATTTTTCACCGCAGTCTCTGAACCCTGAATCATGATTTTGTTAGAAGTGTTGTAAAAATGGAGGAAAACATCTTCAGTGGAAATAACATCTTCCACGTATGCACCGCTAGCATCTGTTCTTGATTCAATATGTGCATTCGATTCATAGTACATCTTTGAAAGACTTCTCAGTGCCTCATACTCAAGCAATGTGGAGAAATTTAGTATGGCACACTGTTTGTTGTTTTTATAAGTTATATCCAATAAAGGCGTGTACAGGGTGTTATCTTTAGTGATCTTGGTCTTTTTCTTCACCGCTCTTGTCACGTTCAATGTGTAATTTTTTTGTTTTTTGGTTTTAGGACGAATAGTGGTGACCGAGCTCACGTGTGCCATTGTTCCTGATAATTAGCTATAATAACACTGAAGCGAGTTGTAAGAAATCAAGTAAATTACCTTCTGAAAGCCAATTTGGTCCCCTGTTTGTTACCTTCGACATCTTGCTGGTTTTTAAGTGACGGAAGTTGCGTTAATCACTTTTATTTCACGTCACCATATTCAGCACAAAATTAGCCAAGATGGCTGATGGGATCGCTGAAATGATTTGAGAATATAAAAGTCCTCGCTCGAAGCAAATACACACAAGGTATCTATATATTCAGGTTGAAAGAGTCAATTTCTTCAAACATAAAGATGTTGGCACGAACTGTGCAAATTATATAAACGAAAACATCAAATTACTTCATGGAATCTAACGCTCGAAAAAACAATGTCCGACATATTGGACAGGAACCTGTCGCACTCCTGTTCTTATCCCAAACGGTTCTGTAAGCTGTCCTTCATGAAGAACTCTGCATGTCATGTCTTCATATGTTTTCTTTATTAAATTAATGATCTTCAGGGGAACTCCATAATGCCTCATCAATTTCCAAAGTGATTCTCTGTCTACACTGTCAAATGCCTTTTCGTAGTCCACAAATCCGATGTATAGTGGTGAATTCCATTCCAGACTTTGTTCAACTATTATTCTCAAAAAGACTATCTGGTCTGTACAGGATCTGTTTTGTCGAAAACCTGCTTGTTCATCTCTCGGTTTCTTGTCTATGGACTCTTTTAATCTTTTAAGGATAATCCTGTTTAATACTTTTCCTGGCACTGAAAGTAACATTATTCCTCTATAATTTGTGCACTCTTGTAAATTTCCCTTCTAAGGCAATTTAACCAGATATCCTTCCTTCCATTCTGCTGGTATCTCTTCCTTTTCCCAGACTTCACCAAGTAATTTATATAACATCTCTGTAGCCGTGTCGATATCTGCTTTGATGGCCTCTTCTGGAATGCCATCAGGTCCAGACACTTTTCCATCTCTTAGAAGCTTTATGGCTTTCTTTATTTCTTCCTTCGTTGGTCTTTCACCGTTAATTTGTAGCTCTTCTTCTGCTGGCTGGATGTCCGGGGGGGGGGGGGGGGGGGGGGGGTTTTGTGGAGCTGGTCTATTGAAAAGGTCCTCAAAATATTCTGTCCACCTCTTCATTTGCTCTTGTATGTTGCTAAGCAGTTTTCCATTCTTGTCTTTTATGAAGCAACTTGTTTGCTTGTATTTCCCCGTTAGCTTCTTTGTGCTGTTATATAGTACCCTCATATTCCCTTTGGCTGCAGCATCTTCTGCCTCTCTTGCCAACGCCTCAATATACTTCCTCTTGTCTCTTTTGATACTTCTTTTTACTTCTTTGTTTGCTTCTGTGTACACTTCTTGAGCCTTGGCTTTGGAACTTCTGGTTTTGCTTGTGTTTAAATCTGCTTTCTTGTTTTTCCTGTCTTTTATCTTATTGATGGTTTCTGTTGTTATCCATGCTTTTTGTTGTCGTTCCCTTTTCCCCAGTATTTCTTCACATGTCTCATTCCATACCGTTTTGATTTGCTGCCAATAGTCTTCTGTATTTTCTGCATCTTCCAGCATTTGGAGCACTTGGAATTTGTTGGATATTGTGACCGCAAATTTGTCTCTTGTTTCTTGATTTCTTAGATGTCCTACATTAAATTGTTGTCTATAATTTTGAATTGTTGCATATCTCTTGAGTTCCATTTTTACTTTGGCTATCAGAAGGTGGTGATCTGATGCCACATCTGCTCCTCTATATACCTTTACATCCTGCAATGATGATCTAAACTTCTTGTTTATGCATATATGATCAATCTGATTTTCTGTTCTATGGTCTAGTGATATCCATGCTGCCTTGTGTATTCTCTTATGTGGAAACATGCTTCCTCCTATAGCCAGTTGATTTGAAGCACAGAAGTTTGAGAATAGTTCCCCATTTTCATTTATTATTACTAGCCCCTGTTTTCCCATGACTTCTTCAAAGCCGGTGTTGACTGTACCTATCTTTGCATTCATGTCACCCATCAAAATTGTGATGTCTCTTCTTTTTACTTTTTCCATAATTTCCTGTAGTCTAGTATAAAATGCTTCTTTCACAGACTATTCTTTGTCATTAGTTGGTGCATAACATTGGATGACATTTACATTTATTTTCTTTTTAGCTGTTTTACAAGAAGCTGTTATTATTCTGGATCCAATGTCTTCACATTCAATGAGTGCTTTCTGTGCTTCTTTAGATAACATAAGAGCTACCCCTTCACTGTGGTATGAGATTTCGTCTTCATGTCCTGAGGACAGCACCAATTCACCTGTGATGAGTTTCTTCTTGTCTACCCCCTTCCACTTTGTTTCACACAGTTTCAGAACCTCGATTTTATATTCCCTCATCGCTGCTGCTACTTGTGCCACTTTCCCTTGTTCGTTTAATGTCCGAACATTCCAGGTGCCAAATCTGGAAGTTCTCCTAGAAGAAAGAAGGTTAGTCAGCAACACAGACTCCTTCGGCTTTCTCTGTGTTGCATCATACGCCTCCCTGCAAGAGGACCTTCCCCTGTCTTGGATGGCTGTGTTTTATTTTCTTTAATTGACTTGTCCATGTTTGTTGAAGTTTTTTGTGGTTTACATTTTTTACAGGATGGGGTAACCGGCCCCATGCCCAACCCTCCTTAGTCGCTTTCTACGACATGCTTGGCAGGGAACAGTGTTACTATTCTTTGCTCCCCTTTCGGGCCCCGGTAACACAGTGAAGAGTATCAATTAACAGTAGCTCATCCGGGATGACTGCAACTTTATTGCTTCAGTAAAATGCTGTAGGTCATCCTGAAAAAAAAAAAACGTATGCATACCCATTCATATTGAAGGGGTAAGTTTTAAAAATGTATATTTCCATAATTTAGATTTAACTTTTACATTTGTGAAATATTTATTTCTGTAAAGTTGTGTATGAGGCTGACAGCCTCATCGTGTAAACTAAATTGCCAAGCATACCACTACTGCAAGGGCTGGTGTCTGCTTTGTGTGGGTTTTCTCGCAAGAAACCAATAGCAGAGGTAGCCCATGCTCTATAGGGAGCCGAAAGAGAATGATGATGATATCATAATGTATATTTCATATGTCAACACTCTATTTCAGATTGATGTAGATATATATTAATATAATTCATTTGCATTCTTCCGCTCTCCTAAACATTTTCATCTGCCTTGAGGGTCTGGGATTTCATTTCATGGCATCGGGAAAATTCAGAGGAAGATGAAATGGTGGAGGAAAGCGGAGGCCAACTGAGGCTTACATTAGGAGACAAAATATGTACGGGAGATTACATTTTATATGTCTCTCGGTTCCTGGGACTAGTTACTAGCACATATTTCTGGACACCACCTAGTAGAGATGGGTCTAGAGGACACTCGAAGCGGCGACATGTGTGGGATTTACTCTTGCAACCCAGCGAAACTGATCCCAAAAGCCAATCGACTCCTAACCACAGGAGAAGAAGTAGTCAAGAATTTACTGGGAACCAGCATCAACTACACCAGACTACAGCGACAACCCTGAACCGTAACTGGACAGTTAAGTTGACCTAATCGACCTAGATACTGGGCTCCCTAACGTTATTCCACGAATTGTCCTATGAATAAAATAGAATTGTCTAAAATACCATATGCCAATTATTTAACCTTTTTTAAATGTAGCCCATTTCCAATTTTAACTACGGTTCAATAATATTTCATAAATAAATACATTCTTTATAAATATTTAAATATAAATCCTTCGCTGGAGTTGATAACTTCAGTGACTGAAAGTGATCGTTGCACTCGCTTGACTTATTGCTTAAAAAGTTCTTAAATTCAGAGCTTATATATTAATGGTACTTTGTTGAATTTACCTTCAGCTCGGGGCTCAATAAATACAAGTGAAATGTTACAACTACATTTCTTACAGAAGTGGGCTGGGGATATTTTGTTTACAACAAACCTAATAAAACGTAGTTGTTATACTTGCCATCCTAAAACCTTGTGAGACTCCCTGAAATGGGAACATAATCCTCTTATTTCATCACTGCCAAGAGTAATCTTGGTTGCTACCTTTGAAAAACGCAACCTTTTACTCCACTGTCGGGCTATTCGTGGGCCACTACGGCAGATCAAAGGAGACAATCCGCGACAATTAGGCTGTTATTTCTGCACTGATGGACTTGTTGTTACTTTGCACCGTAATGAGTTGGAGTGCTTTTTTTAAAATAAAATTTTGCCTCGTTTTGGCGAGGTGCATCCCGTGCAACCTAGTCGGTTATATTAGGGCGTATGTCTAAATATAAATAATGAGTTTGAGAGTTTGGCTTACTGATAGTATAGCGAAGGGTTTATTGCATTTTTATTTCGACGCGGTAGCTGATGGCACCAGGCCTTGCTTTACTCTATCCTGTATCAAGCTCTTGCTGATTTTTTTCCACTCTGAAAAAGCCCTATCTATCTATCTATCTATCTATCTATCTATCTATCTATCTATCTATCTATCTATCTATCTATCTATCTATCTATCTATCTATCTATCTATCTATCTATCTATCTATCTGTCTGTCTGTCTGTCTGTCTGTCTGTCTGTCTGTCTGTCTGTCTGTCTGTCCGTCCGTCCGTCCGTCCGTCCGTCCGTCCGTCCATCCATCCATCCATCTATCTATCTATCTATCTATCTAACTATCTATCTAACTATCTATCTATCGATCTAACTATCTATCTATCTAACTACCTACCTATCTACCTAATATTTACCTACCTATTTATCTGTCTATCTACCTACTTACCTAACTGTCTGCCTGCTTGTCTGTCTGCCTGTCCGTCCGTCCGTCCGTCTATATGTGTGTCTGTATGTCTGTTTGTGTTGTTGTCGTTAATGTATTATATGACTTCCGACATTCTAGTTGTTCTAGGAAATGAGTGTGAAGGCTATTTGTTCTCATTTTCGAAATAAGTTTACACTTTTAGGCAATGACATAATTTTGTGTTCACGCAAATGAGAAAATTTTTTTGTTTTTTAAAGTATAACCACATTTAAGCCCGACCAAGATTACTTATTTCTTTCACACTAACACAATTAATTTACCCGTTCCTCGAGAAACAACACAAAATCCCTGTTTTCTGCTAAGAGACGGCATTCTGTAATAGTGTTAGATCTAAATTTTTGGCCATACCGCGTGTTATCAGACTTAATTTAGGTCATATGCGATCCGATTATCAGAGACCTGAGGGTACGGAATATTGAATAGGTGGTCTTTCTTGGTACGTGTGACTACTGAATTATGGAAATGTTAACATCTGTTTTAAACTCAGCTGTTCAGTTACATGTTTATTTCTAAACTAACAGGGTCACGAGACAGCTCATCTGACTTCTAGAAGAGGCTGGCTGCCTACGAAAAGGCAAATGTAAAAAAAAAAAAAAAACTTCTATGTACTTTTTCTTTTTTTTTCTCTTCTGTTCTTGTCAAAAATTCAAATACCTGGGCACATTAATAACAACGGATGGAAGATACATCACAGAAATGAAGAGAAGAATAGCTCAGGCAAAAACAGCATTCTATAAAATGAAGAGTATTTTATGCAACAATTCTTTGTCAATGGAAGTAAGAAAGAGAGTCCTTCAGTGTTATATAGAACCAATTCTGACATAAGGGAGTGAGGCATGGACAATTAGTGAACTAGTAGAGAATGCACTAGGGTCACAGAAATGCGGTTTTATAGAAGAATGTTAAAAATGCCTTAGACAGCCAAAAAGAGGAATTAGGATGTCATGAAAGAGGCCAATGCGCAAAGGAAACTTATTTCAGTAGTTAGAAAGAAGCAATCCACTTATTTTTTTTTTTTTTTGTGGGCATGTTATGAGAAGAAGGAAACTGGAATATATCGTAAAAAGAGGTAAGATTGAAGAAAAAAGAGATAAGAGACGAGACAAAGATAGCAAATACTGGACAGTTTGAGATCGTGGCATGGAAAGAAGTCATAAACAGAATCGATACATTTTACTGGAGACAGGAAGTTGTAGAGAGGCATGATCTCCCACCTCACTAGGCAGGGTACTTGATGAAAAAGAATGTATAAATGTAGTATATGTAGGCTAATGCATAATAAATATAGTACATTGAGTGTATAAATATTGTTATTTTAATAAATGTATAAATATAGTACTTTTAGTTAATGTATAAATATAGTTCTTTTATTTAATGTATAAATATAGTATACGTAGTTAATGTATAAATATAGTTCATTTTGTTAATGTATAAATATAGTTCTTTTAGTTAATGTATTAATATAGTATACTTAGTTAATGTATAAATATAGTATACTTAGTTAATGTATAAATATAGTACATTTAGTTAATGTATAAATATAGTATATTTAGTTCATGTATAAATGTAGCATACTTAGTTAATGTATAAATACAGTACTTTTAGTTAATATATAAATATAGGACTTTTAGTTAATTAATTTATAAATACAGTACTTTTATTTAATGTATGAATATAGTTCATTTAGTTAATGTATAAATTTAGTACTTTTAAATAATGCATAAATATAGTACATTTAGCTAGTGTATAAATACAGTACTATTAGTTAATTTTAGGAACCGATATTTTCCTTAAAATGTCGATGTTGTGGATGTGCTGGGCTGCTCAAAAGATCCTTGAGATACGGAGGAAAAGGACGTCTCTGCTCTCCTTCTTGCTCCAACAGCACTGTACCTTTATGGCAGCAATATTTGACTGTACCATCGGTTGATCTTTCCACTTGAAAATTGAGAGAGTGACAGAACTGACATTCCTGATTCTTTGTGTACAGAAACTGCATTCTCATCAACGGCATTATGATTTGGAATTGTTTGACTACGTGCAGCTCTTGATCGTCTCACTTGTTGTGCAGCTGCTGCTCTACGTTCGGTTGCTTCTTCTGAAGTCTCCTTTGCTCGTTGTGATGCTCTCAACTGACGAATGCGAAAAGCTTCTGCAGCGCGTTGAGATTCATGCTCTTCTGCAGACGGATTTGCTCGTTGTGATGCTCTCAACTGACGAATGCGAAAAGCTTCTGCAGCGCGTTGAGATTCATGCTCTTCTGCAGACTGATTTGCTCGTTGTGATGCTCTCAACTGACGAATGCGAAAAGCTTCTGCAGCGCGTTGAGATTCATGCTCTTCTGCAGACTGATTTGCTCGTTGTGACTGACGCTGTGCTTGTCTTTGTGCCGCTTCATGTTGTCGTCGTATTGCTGCTTCTTCTGGAGTCTCGCTTGCTCGTTGTGACTGACGCGATCGTCTGTTCCTCTTAGCATCTGCAGCTCGTTTTGCAGCCATCATTTCATTTTGATCCATAATAATAAGTCTGCAATACTTTAAATTAAAATTTTGTCTTGAAGAAACAATCAAAAACTTACATTTTAAGGTTACTTTTAACAAAATGATGAGTTAAATCCGTTTCCGGAATGAAACTGGGTTCTACACCGACTTTTCTTCGTTGAGTGTTACTATTTTCGGGAAAGTACATATAAGGGAAACAATACAATCAATGTCTAACTTTCAACCACAGTTGCATTCCTTAAATGTGACCGACGTACAAACGGCGAGAATTATGGATTTTGATGATGATGTTTAATTAAACACAGTATACCTAGTTAATGTGTAAATCTAGTATGTCTAATTAATGTATAAATATGGAACGTCTAGTTCCATCCCATCCCAACATAATTACCGATGTATGTTACGTCGGTCGGTCTCACTCAAAATAGTAACTCGCGCCAGAAAAAAAAGTGCGCAACGCACGGTGTGCAACTTGCGCGGCGTGGGTGTTATATCAAACATAAATACTTTGGTTTTTTTTTTTTTTTTTTATTCTTTCACGAAATTAGTAGCGCTCGACAAAGAAAACCACTTATTATCAGGGAACACTCTTTGACAACAATCCACGCACTTTCACACGAAATGTTGTCATCAAAGAACTTTTAAATTGAATATAAAATAACATAATTCTCGCCGTGTGGACGTTGGTCACAGCTGAGGAGTGCAACCGTGTTGAATAATTGTATTGTTTCCATTATATATACTCTCCCGAAAATAGTTACAATCAACGTACGTCTAGTTAATGTATAAATATAGTACTTCTAGTTAATGTATAAATATAGAACATCTGATTAAATTATATATGTAGAGCGTCTAGTAAATGTATAAATATAGTACATCCGGTTAAATTATAAATATAGTGCGTCTAGGTAATGTATAATTAATGTACGTCAAGTTAATGTATTAATATATTACTTCTAGTTAATGTATAAATATAGTACATCTGGTTAATGTATAAAAACAGTACATCTGGTTAAAGTATAAACTTAGAACGTCTAGTTAATGTTTAAATATAGCACGTCTAGTAAATGTATAAATATAGTGCACGTAGTTTGTGTGCTGGCTTCACGTATATGATACAAGACTTGTCAGAATTATTTTCAGCTTGATAGATAGTTCTTAACATTAACTCTTTGATTGGAATTCATTGATTGAATTTTGTCTTAATGTCACAATATCTTAAAGCTTGATGCAGATTCTCTGAATTCAGCTCCATGTTCACCTTGGCTCCATCTTTATTTGTAATCTTTAAGATAAATTTATTTATTTTCCTAATCAGTTACAGTTAAGTAAAAGCAAAGCACGATGGAATAAAAGAGAGGTAGAAAGGCATCACTGCATTATGGGAATGTTAAGTGCACGGGGGTGATTAGGAATCTTTAACATCATCACCTTTTTCATTCCCGCTCCTTATGGAGCATCGATCCGGCATTACAGCTGATCCTGCTTACAGGAAGCCTGCACCAAGCATTCATATGCTCTGGCATCAACGGTTTCTGTAGCAATCTATTTTACATGACAAGTGTCCAGCCGCATGAGCTACTTCATATTATTCTCTTTCTATGACACCTCCAGAGGGAAATCATTAACAGTGCACGCAAAGTTTTGCTAGGAAATAGTGGATGATCCAAGCTTATTTAGCTTGTAGAGACATCTAAAAATAATTTAGTCGCTACAAGTATGCCTGCAAGTCCTCTCAGTACAGCCCGAGCACAAAATTAGGATTATATCAGAGCTGTGTGCTTTCTGTGCTTCTCTATAGCGCGGAGAGCTGGAGAGTTACAGAAAAGGAAATGTCGAAATTGTCCTCTTTTCACACACCATTTCTAAGAAAAATTCTCCGAATCTTTTGGCCGAATACCATCACCAACCAAGATCTGCTTACTCGGAGCAAGCAAGAGGACATGCACACCATCATAGCTGGCAGACGCTGGAGCTGGGTTGGCCACGTCCTCAGAAGAGACCCCGATGCCATCACAAGAACAGCTATGCTATGGACCCCTGAAGGAAAACGAAAGAGAGGCCGACCAAAAACAACTTGGCGGAGGACTGTGGAGGCTGAGATGCAAAGAATGAATCAGAGTTGGGGCACTGACGAAGGATGGCCGCCGACCGAGCAAATTGGAATCAATTTGTTGTTGCCCTGCAAGACACCACCAGGCGTAATGGCCACTGACTGCTTTGACCATTGGCGGCTAAGGATCAAAGAAAAAAGACAAGTATGCCTACGCAAGCATATATAACAATGCGGATTTAAGATTGCAACATAATAAATAGCAAAAACAGTAAACTTATTCATCTTTGAAATTAACATAACATGACCCAAAAAAATTAATCATTTCTTCGCTTGTCGTGTTCCGTGAGTAAGCTTTCACATGCATCGGTGTAGACAAATACTTTTCAGACTCAGATGTTGCCAAGTGTATAGTGATAATTATTTAAAGAAGTTCAATGCGATAGTAACATCACCTAGTTTACAAGAACAGACAACTCTAGTTTTCTTAGGGACAGCCAAAAGCATCTCCAACGCGGTATTCTACGCATGCGCATTTCAGCAAATTTTTCAAGCGTTTTGTCGTCTAGATGTGTGAACTGTAAAATACGTGAAACAGTGATATCTTATTCTTGGAGATAACTCAATCATCCTTCAAGCTGAGAAAGTATTGGAAGAAAAAGTACGCGCACTAAAGAAGTCGGACAAGGAGGAGGTATCAGCGAGATATGGGGAGAGAGGAAGAGAGAGATACATTTTCAAGGCAGTATCGTAGCGGTTATAATATGTTTACGTAGACTTTTAAAATCAAATATTAAAATATGAAAAAAAAGGTTTTTAATTCTAAAGTCTCAAAAAATCCCTAGGATCGATCCGCCACTGCCAGGAAGACCACAAGTAAGAAACTAGTGATGGCAGATGGAAAATGAGCATTCATGTTACCGCTATATGTTTCCACAACGACTGAGGTTGTTTACTAAGAATATCAATTTCCCCCATCCCTTGTGGCTACAACGCTTACGTCCATTGTCTTTTCAGTGGAATAGAAATTTAGCAAAGAATGAAAGCACTTGCATAGAATCTCCAGGTAATGTTTTACGGTTGGGAATCACTTGTGAAAACAGAGTGAAAAACACAGACATTCAAGACAAAAGAGAAAAAAAAAACCATTCCGAATGAATGAGGTAAAGACCTCTCGATCACATATTACGCCCATGAACAAAGAGATAGCGTCAAAATAACTATTAGAGTGAACTCCAGAGGGACGTAGACAGAAATAGAGAGCCTAATGTAACATGGAGTCGATATTTAATTCTATAATGAAAGACAAGACTGAAGATAACACGAAGACTCATTACTAAATTGGATTGATAATCCCCCCCCCCCCCCCCCTTTCCCCACGAACGTAACGAGAGTAGATGGAGATGGGTTCAGCCCTCAAAATACATGGTTTGTGGTTTAATCTTGCCAACATTGTAAAGTTGCGAAACTAAGCCATTACGTTGCTGTTCTTTGACGTTCCAAACCGTCAGCAAGACTATCTATATTCTTCCTACCATGATCAGATGTCCCACAAAATGAATTGGCCTTTTCCATTATCTTTTACAAATAGTTTTTTTTTTTTTTTTTTTTTTTTTTTTAAGCCTGGCTGTTGCAAGATGTTTGTCCCCTGAGAATAGTTTCTGTAACCTAGAATATACAGACTTTCATAAATGGGATCTTTGCGTAGAATAGAAGGATTGGAATAGTAGGACAAGATGACCAATGTAGAACTTATGAATAGAGCTTGACAAGTGCCAGTAAAACAAGAGATGAGAAGAAGGCACTGGAAATAGATGGGACACCCTTTGAGGAAACTTACTGAAAGCATATTAAGAGACAGTTCGTTCATGTTTTATAATCCCTAGTATAAAAGAGTTGGGGGCAGAGAGAAATATACTTGGAGAAGAGAACTGGAAGCAGAAATAAAGACAACGTGGAAATACTTTCAGCTGATGGTACATCGCAGGAAGGCTTGGCTTGACAGCCTATGCACTTAAGGGAGATGAAGGGTCATGAATAATTTATCAATTGGTATCCATAATTTTTAATGTCATTGTACCGTCCACACCACGGGGTTCCCAGTCATTTGTCCTTGTGTTACTTAATGCCTAAGCCCATGCTCGATACATACAGCACAACACAGACAAAGTGTTGCAAGCTCGATTATTGTGTCGGCAGTTAGATCGTTGTTGGATGTTCATTCTATTGGTCAAGAGGTAGTTGTAAGCTAGTGTATGGTGTCACTGGTCTATGCTAGCTTAAAATACGCGAATGGTTTTCTCAATGAAAATATCTCAGAAGTGTTCTTAAGTTGAACTCCAACAAGTAGTAGTCAATTTTCCAATTCAGGACTGCACGCAAGTCGTTGGTGAAAGTACATATTATTTATTGACACGATACAGACGGGAATACACAAGACGGTCATAGTTACAGATTACAGATGCAAAATGTCATACTTTAAAGTTGCTGATCATACTCTTAAATTCTTGGAGATTCTTCAACAATCAAGTCCTCTTCTATCCACGTGAGCTGAGGATCACTTCTGTTACCCTCTAATATACATTTACAATGAAGTCCGTTGACCTTCTTCCAAGGACGTCTATCGTGGTAAACGGATTCATGTTCAAGGATCAATCTTTGATATCATACCCGTAAAATTCCCAGACTTTCTTCATACAATACTTATGTAGCATATATATAATCCAGACAAAGTTATACACGACAATACAATCAGGTTAGAGTCTTCTGTTGACTAACCTCTCCCAAAATCCATGCCATGACTTTGGCATTGGCGAAACGGCATATTAAAACATATGAAGCATACAAAATCAATTAACTTCGTTTCCTCGTAGGTATCCTCCCTCTACGGTAATTCAAACAAGGCAATCGACTCCGTTTGTCCATTCTAGGAATGACATACTACGATGGATTCCCGCTAGACCATAACTAGGAGCGGCCTGATACTTCAATTAAAACTCAATAAACATTCAATGTGAAATGGGGCGACACTTACATGATACTTCCACTATTGGCTTCGACATGAAGACCAATATATATATATCAATAGAAATAATGGCTTCCACAAACTTGCCACGAATACAAGAAATATTCCACGGACATCAACATGGTCCGTACTGCCCCATACAAAACATGACGTCACCATTCCCCCAAACTAGGTTACCCGTGCGTCCAAAGCAACTCACACTGCATTGTGCACGTCAGTGCGTGAATCAATCGAACGCACAAATAATATAACTATATTAAGACTGGTGCGTACATTTGGCAGGACCGAAGACTACCCCCTTAGGTAATAAATGTACGTAACAGCTCCCTTATTACCTCCCCTTAAAAAATTAATTCTATTAATTTTTTTGAACTTAGTACCCGAGAGAGGTGAGTCAAAACTACAACAAGATATGAAAATGCATAAAGTTATATCATATTAAGAAAAGAATATTAAACGAAATCAATATAACTAAATGATAGTATGCATTAAAGCACACATCCACACTCGACCTACTTTGGAACGATGTGGTAATATTCGAAGTAAAAACAAGTTGAAAATGAAAAATGAAAAAAACCATTAAAAAAAAAGATGATGATAAAATTCAACTAAGTTTTCAAAAAAAAAATTGAAACATATGATTTCAAAAATGAAAATGAACAGCAACACTGATGATAATCAATGACAAGAGAATCAATAAAACAGAAAAATTGAAAATACAATGTGCAAAAATGAAGAAATGCAAAATTAAACACTTTAAGAATCAACACCCTTAATGTTTTCTAACACTAGTACGGTTGACTAGTGATCTAACAGTGAGATATCATAACTAAGACCCGTGAATGCAGGTATTACGTGACAACTAAGAAAGTTAGTATGTGTGTGATCCATAGTTAATTAAATAGATTAAATTGAATTATTCTAATTAATATATTTCTTAATTACCAACAAATAACCAGTTACTAATATATTCTAAGTAATTCCAATATCACTCATTGTCAATGTTCAGTTACAACTAGTTAGTAATCGACGAGACGATGTTCTCAATGTTCCATACACGATAAAATATATTCTCGAACACGATATGTAGTGTAATATGTTCCATAGGAATAACAAATGTATATTTGTGGCTCTTAACAATGTTTCCATACTAATAAAAAGTTACTGTAGTACCAATGTTCCCGTACTAATAAAATGTTACTCTAATACCACTGTTCCCGTTCTAATAAAACGTTACTATAGTATCAATGTTCTCGTACTAATAAAATGTTACTACACAAGAAGTAATGTTATAATCTATAAGTAAGTATATCCTGGGTTATACTTATACGAATACTTCAGTTATATAAACAGTCTTTATAGATGTACAATCAATGATAATGTACAAAGTTATTCATGTTATCGGTGAGGATGTTTCAACATCTGGAAGTGGTTTAGTTTCGACAAGTTCGCTTGGGCATCTCGACAAACAGTCTGCGAACACATTCTTCACTCCAGGAATAGCTCGTATTTCAAAATTGAATGGTTGAAGCGCTATAGCGTAACGCGCTGACTTCGATGATTTAACGTTCTTCGTGTTCAGTGCGGTAAGAGCTTTTTGGTCAGATTCCACCACAAAGTGTGAGCCGAGGAGATAACGTTCCAGTTTTGTGATTGCCCATACTAATGCGAGGAGCTCTTTATCCAGAACGGAGTATTTGAGTTCGCTCTCCGTAAGTTTTCTGGACACGTACATCACCGGAAATAAGGTGCCGTTATATTCCTGCATCAAAACTGCAGCAATAGCGTAAGAAGATGCATCACTGCGAAGAATGAAAGTGAGATTTTTGTTAGGCAACCTCAAAAACGGTTCTTTTGAAAAAAAATCGTTTTATATAGTCTAACGCCGTTTGGTGATCCTGCGACCACTTTATTACATTAGATGTGCCTTTCTTCAGTAGAGACGAAAAAGGTGCAGTTATAGTAGACAAATGAGGGATGAATTTTGAATAGAACTGTATTAGTCCTAAAAGAGATCTAACTTGTTTTTTTTGTCTTAGGTGCTGAGATGTTTAAAATTTTAGAGACGTTACTGTCTTCTGTATACATGAAACCATGACCTATGCGGTGACCCAGAAATGAGATGTCATGAAAACCGACAAAAGCCTTTGAAGGTTTCGCTGTTAAGTTATAATCCCGTAAGGTAGAAAGTAAAGCTTTTAATCCATGAATATGTTCATCCCAAGAGTCACTGAAAAGACAGATGTCATCTATATAAGTAATGACATCGGGACGATGAGACAATATGCGGCGCATCATGCGTACAAAGGTAGCTGGCGCATTCATTAATCCGAATGGCATAAAATTCCATTGAAAAAGACCCCGTGGCGTCGAGAAAGCGGTGAATGGCTTTGCTTTAGGAGTGAGTGGCACTTGCCAATAGCCCTTTGAAAGGTCAAATTTCGAAAAGAATGTGGCATGAGATAATTTCTCCAATAAGTCGTCTAAAAGAGGTAACGGTTCCGCATCGAATTTTGTAACTTTGTTTAATTTCCTGTAATCTACGCAAAGACGTATATTGTTGTCCTTCTTCCTAATGATTACCATAGAAGAAGAATATGGTGATGAAGATGGTTCAATTATATTTAATTGAAGCATCTCATCCAATTCCTTATCAACCTTATCACGAAAGTGTAAAGGGATAGGATATGGACGAACTCGAATAGGCGTATCGTCAGTCAGAATAATGTCATGTTGGATGACTGACGTATGACCTGGGATGTCAGTGAGGACATCCTCATACGAGTGTAGAATATTAGAGACTTGCTGACGTTGATCAGCCGAAAGAGTAGATGAGATTGTAACATCATTCCATTTCTCAGTGGAATGGAGTGGTACAACTGGTATTGGTAGTTGTACATCATCGAAAGAAGATTCTTCTTCTTGGATGACTGATAAACTAGAATAGTGTTGAATAGGAGGTGTAGGATCGTCAGTTGCCTGGAACACTGACTGTAGATAATCAGGACGTGAGTAATACTCCTTCAACATGTTAATGTGGAAGGTTTTATGTTTACCATTAACATCAACGATGTAGTCGACATCGGATATTCTTGAGATGATCCTGAAAGGACCTCTCCAGGTAATTAAAAGACGATTGTTATGCGCAGGGAGTAATACAAAAGCTTCGTCACCAGGAATAAGCTGGCGAAGACGTCTATACTTGTTTGCAAATAGACGAGCTTTTTTCTTTGGCTTGTTCGGATGATGCAGTAGCTAGTCTACAAGCATCTATGATTCTCTTTCTCAGAGAGATCACATACTCATAAGAGGATTGAGTTTCCTCTTCAATATTCTCGTCAACCAATAAGTCGTGGATTAACGACATCGGACCGCGCGGTTGCATGCCAAAAACTAGCTGGAATGGAGAAAACCCCGTGGCTTGATTTTGTACTTCGCGATACGCGAACAGAGCAGCGGGTATGACCCGATCCCAGTCTTGGGGATGGTCTTGGGTCATCTTACCCAACAACTGCTTGAGTGTCCTATTGAGACGCTCAATTAACCCATTTGACATCGGATGATAAATAGAACTAAGAGATCTGTCTATACCTAATGTCTTCATAACTTGAGACATGGATTCAGAAATGAACTGAACCCCATGATCCGACAAGATTTTCCGTGGAAAACCAATGCGTGAGAAGATTAACATCAATGCCTCTGCTACACTGGCAGATGAAGTGTTCTTGAGAGGGATGGCCTCAGGCCAACGAGTGCACATGTCAATGCACGTAAGAATATGCGTATGCCCTCTAGCAGATGGAAGCATCGGACCAATAATGTCTATAGCCATTTTATCAAATGGTCTAATCGGGATGTCCGCAGCTTGAATAGGAGCCGCATGAAATGGACCCCGTACCTTAACTTCCTGACATATCAAACAGGACCGACAATAGAGAGTGATGTCCCTATGGACGCCTGGCCAGTAGAATGCCGAAAGCACTCTGGATTTGGTACGCGAAAAACCCATATGGCCCGCACATTGCGAGTCATGCGCATGTCGTAATATACGAGATCTCATAGAGGATGGAACTAAGATCTGATAACATAAGGATGAATCTTTTTCCCGTATTACTCTAACCAAAATCCCATTTTTGAGTATAAAGTCATGTCTAGATTTTGCAAGTTTGTTGCTGGTATTATTTTTGTTCACATACTAAAATTTTTTTTTAATGAATCATCATTCTTTTGCAATGTTGCAAACAATTCCCGTGAAATAGGAGCATCATCATCAGAAGTGGTATGAACTGTAGGTTCAATAGGTGTATCATGCGACATATTAGTAGCTTGCGCTCTAGTCACTACTGCATTTGCAGTTTGAATATGTCGCTCTTCCCATTCAGCAATTTGCTGTGGTGTACACTCTTTAATACCATGTATGCGACCAAGTATTACATCACAAATTGGATTTGGAAGGAGACATGCCTGGATCTTTCCTGAAAAAAAAATGGTGTATTAAGGTCAATAATAACTGTGGGAAATGTTTCGACGGTGCCACCAAATGTCACACACTTGACAACCCTGCCCGTGGCACAACTTGGGTTGATCAGCGAAGTCCGGACGCCCACAGTACTACAACCTGAGTCAAATAGGAGAGAGCATGAAATGTTGTTGACAAATCCCTTGTTAAACTTAAGAGAGCCCTGTCCCTGGTGTATTGACGCAGCAGTGGCCGTACAGACTGCAGGTAGACTAGGCAAGGTATGTCCGCAACGCAGCGTCGTGATCGCCCTAGGCTGGAAAAGAGTCGAGCATTCTGGACAGTCTTTCACCTGGGTACAATCAAGAGAACAAGACATAGCATTGTGAGTTTCAGCTACTTTACCCTGTTCAATGTTAGCCTGTGTATCACTTAAAGCGACATTAGAATGTCTATCTGTATTACTCGACGATCTATCTCTACGACGCGATCGATTTTGATTATTTGCATTAAAATTGCCATAATTGTCGTTTCTGCTTGAGTTAAAATTTGGATGAGTCCGATAATTTGTATAATTAAAGTTATGATGGTCTTTAAAATTTTTATTCCAAGAACCTTGTCTGTTTTGCGGACCCTGAGATCTTGATCTCCAGTTTTGTTTATTATAATGTCCTTGATTATTTTTAAAATTATTGTTACCAAAATCTCGCGATCTGTGAGCTTGGTTCCAAGAAACATTAAATGGAGCAGATTGTTGAAATTGCTTCCCCTTGTAAAAGTTATCATTGTTAAAATTGTAATTATTTCCCTTATTGACATACCTGTCAGCACTAAAGGAACGATTGCGTGAAAAATTGTTTTGTTGTGCTGCAAAAGCAACAGGCAATTCACTCTTAATCTGTGCATTACTTAGATCCATGGTTGGGTGAGCAGTGCAGAAATTTTTAGCATGTTCTTCTAAGTATTTCATAGATAAAGGTTTCCGTTCGTGTAAAAATGCGAGAAATGTAGGATTTACAGACGATAGTACCTTATCGCGCATCAGTAAATCGAAGAGACCTTCATACGACTTTTCAATTTTGGATAATTCGATCCATCTTTCTAGGGTTAGTCGTATTTGTGACAGAAAATCACTGAAATTACTGCTTGATTGCGATAGCAATGTACGAAATCTTAATCGGTATTCATCTTCTGTCATTTGAAATTTCTTCAGAAGTGCGGCTCTAAGAGCATTATAATCATTCTTCTCATTAATACTGGTAGTATGATAAACTGCTAAAGCATCCCCAGTAAGTAACCTGGATAAATATGTGCAATACAGTGTTTTATCCACGTTATAAGACCCACAAGTGGCCTCAAATCTATCTAGGAAAAATATTACGTCATCCGACAGGGGATTAAATTTAGGTAATTTAAGGTGAATTTCCTTAAAATGATCATGTCTGGATGAAGTTTGGCTTTCAAAAGTTCTCTGAGAATTAGCTTCATGAGTTAACCTAAGTCTCTCATATTCTGACTCTGCTAATTTTAGTTCATGCTATCTTTTTTTATCATTCTCCTCCATCTCAAGCTGAAGTCGTATTGTATTTTGTTCAGCTATTAATCTTCTTTCTTCCATTTCCTTTTGTTTAACTTCCATTTCCTTTTGTTTATTTTCCATCTCAATCTTAAGTCTTTCTTCAGCCTCCCTTTGCTTCTGTTCTGCCTCTCGCTGAAATCGTTTCTCTTCTAATTCAGCGGCTAATCTCATTTTTTTCTCTTCTTCCTCAGCCTGAAATCTCATCTTCTTTTCACTTTCCTCAGCGGCTAATCTCATTTTTTTCTCATTCTCCTCCGCCTCAGATTTCAAATTTTGTAATCTTAAAGTTTCTAGCTTTCTCTGTTCAGCTTCCATTTCTTGAGCTTTCTTATATTCTGCAAGTGCAAATGCTCTAATCTCTTCCTGAGGTATATTAAGCGCCTTAGCCTGCTTAATAAAATAGTCTAAGGTAGACATTATTCAATATTATTATGTAATAATACTACTTAAAAGTGTTACTACAACTAGTGGTCTTCGTTCCTGTCCTAGAACGGTAAAATCAAGTTATATAATAGGCAATAATATTAATAATCAATAATGTAATTTATAACATGAAATGGTGGGAACGAAATAACATGACAGACAATACCCCAATACTGACACGACAAGATAATCAAAGACAAATGAACTACAATCGTAGAAATCAACAAAAATAGAAATGTGTAACTAACTAAAATAGAATATCGTAAAAATTTACGATGACAACTACGATCAGATACTCAACAGGACAATTGACAACACAGTGTAAAAACATAGGTTTTGTAAAAAACTGAACGACAGGAAAGGTGAGACGGACGCATAATACAAACAAAATTCATCATAAAACTAAATACGAGTAAAAATAACTACCAAAAAACAACAAGTAAACGTGACGAAACAGCTAAACAGATACTATCATAAGGAACAATTAGCGATCGGAACTTCGGCAAGGTTTCTAGCCTTGGACCGGAATTATCGCTCAATTGAAACTTACAAGACGAGCCCTACAGAACGTCTGACGAAGAGCCCGAATTGGCTTCGAGATGGATCTCGTTCGTCAGATCAACCTCCCTACCTCCCACGACGAATATAAAACATATAAAATATAACATAACAAATATATATGTGGACATAACTACATGAGGCACAGCTACGTAATAAAGTGTATAACGATACTTCGTTTATACTTATCTCGCGTGCAAGAAAAACTGTGCCTCGTCTCCGTGGATGTACGTCTGAGGATAAAATACTTCGCTCTGCGTATATAACAACAGCTCGCACGTAATAATGACGAATAGGTGATCCCAAGGCAGTCAGTCACTGTAAAACTTGACGTGGAGGTTGATTGATGACCTTGAGCATTTGGTAACCGTAAGTTGATTCTGATTCATCATCACACTAGGTTCCAAGTTTGAGATGTTGTCGCCTTGAAAGTTCAAATCTTCTTTTCAATCGATACTTGGATTGAGTCCGTTCCTGTGAAATTATTTATTTCCAGACCACACTGGCATACCATTTACTGTTGGATGTTCATTCTATTGGTCAAGAGGTAGTTGTAAGCTAGTGTATGGTATCACTGGTCTATGCTAGCTTAAAATACGCGAATGGTTTTCTCAATGAAAATATCTCAGAAGTGTTCTTAAGTTGAACTCCAACAAGTAGTAGTCAATTTTCCAATTCAGGACTGCACGCAAGTCGTTGGTGAAAGTACATATTATTTATTGACACGATACAGACGGGAATACACAAGACGGTCATAGTTACAGATTACAGATGCAAAATGTCATACTTTAAAGTTGCTGATCATACTCTTAAATTCTTGGAGATTCTTCAACAATCAAGTCCTCTTCTATCCACGTGAGCTGAGGATCACTTCTGTTACCCTCTAATATACATTTACAATGAAGTCCGTTGACCTTCTTCCAAGGACGTCTATCGTGGTAAACGGATTCATGTTCAAGGATCAATCTTTGATATCATACCCGTAAAATTCCCAGACTTTCTTCATACAATACTTATGTAGCATATATATAATCCAGACAAAGTTATACACGACAATACAATCAGGTTAGAGTCTTCTGTTGACTAACCTCTCCCAAAATCCATGCCATGACTTGGGCATTGGCGAAACGGCATATTAAAACATATGAAGCATACAAAATAAATTAACTTCGTTTCCTCGTAGGTATCCTCCCTCTACGGTAATTCAAACAAGGCAATCGACTCCGTTTGTCCATTCTAGGAATGACATACTACGATGGATTCCCGCTAGACCATAACTAGGAGCGGCCTGATACTTCAATTAAAACTCAATAAACATTCAATGTGAAATGGGGCGACACTTACATGATACTTCCACTATTGGCTTCGACATGAAGACCAATATATATATCAATAGAAATAATGGCTTCCACAAACTTGCCACGAATACAAGAAATATTCCACGGACATCAACATGGTCCGTACTGCCCCATACAAAACATGACGTCACCATTCCCCCAAACTAGGTTACCTGTGCGTCCAAAGCAACTCATACTGCATTTTGCACGTCAGTGCGTGAATCAATCGAACGCACAAATAATATAACTATATTAAGACTGATGCGTACATTTGGCAGGACCGAAGACTACCCCCTTAGGTAATAAATGTACGTAACACGCAGCTTCGCTGTAAACGGACACAACGCAACCAACGTCCTTTTCAGGACGAAGAAGAAGAGGAATCCATAGCAGGCCAGTTTGGTGACGGCGTCAGGGTCTGTTCTGTCGAATGTTCTGTTTACCATTATTTCGTGGTACTACCGACTTTTATGTAACTAGATAATATGGTGACTAATTTAGATGTCCCCTTTTAGATTTAGGGTCCTCTGTTGAAGAATCAACCTCTTTGAGGTTGTGCATTGGGCTGGCAACGTCACAAAGTCAAACACATTGCTATAGAAACTACAGCTAGAAGAGCACGTGAGGCTTTGACGCAGAGTCAGGTTATATTTTACGATTACCGTTTGTGCCGGGGGCAATAGCCTGATGTTAACTTTTCAGAACGATGGTCAGTCTTTGTTACTTCGGATCACACGACCCGATCACGTGACCATGACACTGCCGCGAACAAGGCCAGCAGGTTAAGGGAGTCTTCAACTCCACATTTACCGTGTAAATTGTTGGGCTGGATTGTTATCAACAGAGTTTGTTATATTCTTGCTGCTCAGCCGTGAACTGATAGAATGGTTGTTAGTTTGGTTAAATTAAACTAACATATATCTGTTAGCCCATAAGGTAAAGATGGTTCTCTTTTCGATATATGCGGGCTGTTGGGCCCTGTGCCATATCGAATGTTAGAGTTTCATCCTTCCGTAAGGCTTCTATTTACTTTTAGTATTTAATCGTATGTGGTCACCTAGCTTTCAAAAACTCAAGAGTATCTAATATGGGTCCTCAAATGTGTCTACCTTCTCTCAAGATTACCCTTGGCAGAGTTGTAGATAGAAGGATAATGTTGCTTTTATCTCAAGGGAGTTCATAAGATATTTCAGAAGACAAGAACAATGCTGCGTTGGACAGAGCAATTGTTAACTTATATCTGATCCGCCGCCTTTTTATGAAGAATTAAGCAATTATTAATTTAAGCTCGTTCAAGCCCACACCCTAAGTTACTCAGTGGAATTCATCTTATTCTGGTATAGCTCTGTTTAGAATGTATTTAGTAAATTGACTGAGACAAACATGCAGTACATTTTAAATTTGAATATTTACAAATAACTGATTTAATAATCAATTAAGTTTTAACAGTTTTAAAAAAATGAATAATTCGTTTACAGACAATAATCATCATCGAGTGATGCTTAGGAGGATATGGTAAAAGTTCACTTAGCAGCTTTTAGGTTTGACTTAGCTGCAAATATTAGTTTCTTCTCCCGCGGGGTTTTTGGGTTCTGTGCAGATAGTTCACTGGAGTTCTCGCGTCTCTGGTCAAGATTAAATGCGCAGCACGATGCAAGTAAGATAAGGGAGTAACTGCAAAGCTAGTACACGTCTGTAAGCCCCTCTGATGATGGTGTCTAGTTCGACGTCAGGCCACTTCTACCCTCACTTTGTTCCAGAGATTAGTACTCTCAGCTGGTACCTACTACTTACTACTACTTAGTCGTTCCCCTTCTACCGTGAGGTGTAGAGGTTAGGAAGAGAGAGTGCCAGACTATCCTATCGGCTGTCTTCCTCCTGGCCTGGTTCCATTCTAGTCCTCGGTCCTTCAAAGAGTGTCTAATGTTGTCCTCCCAGCGGACTCTGGGTCGTCCTGGGGGTCTGGATCCTTGGCTCTTTGTTTCCCATGCTTGTCGTGGTAGCCGATCTTCTCCCATTCTGCAGACATGGCCAAACCATCTTAGTTGGGACTGTTCTACTTGGGTCTGCAGGGGGTGGGATTTAAGGCCTTGACGTATCGTCTGGTTGCGTACCACCAACTAGTATTTTTAAAAGAAGAGAAACGAATACCCTCTGAGTATTTAGTTTCCCGACATATACTTATGTGTCCCTATCTTCCTATTCCACCATCCCATCTACGTCAGACTATACCCTCGATGAGAATTAAGCTTAATCCCTCAAGAGAAAAATTTCTTTACATTTATATTTAATAGCTTTATATTTACTTTACATTCAAATGAAAAGGTTAAAAGTATAGATAGAATATGTTTACATTTACATCTACACAAGGTGAAAAATGTTCACAATATAGATTGAATATATTTTCATTTACATTTGCACTGGTTGAAAAGCTTGAAAACTGTCATTAATTTTAAAATGAATATGTTTACAAAGACATTTACACTGGTTTGAAACTTTATATTCTATAATTAATGTACAGCATTTCTTTCATCTTTCCTTCCCTGCTCCCTATGGAACTTGGGACTACTGTGGTTTTAGTTTTCTTTAAGAAACTAGCAATAAAGCAGTCACCAGCCCTTGCAGTGGTGGTTCATGAAATCATAATTCTATATGCTGAGGTTGGCAGCCTCAATGACTTGGACACCCACTAGCAATTTTCACATATTAATATTCACATGGAAATATATACATATTAGTTCACATGTTAGTCATGAAAAATATAGAATGTAAAATGCACAACTTACGCCAATCTTGGCTCACAGACTGTTTGCTCAGAGGAATAAAGTTAAGGCACTAGGAGATGCCTTTTTACACGGTTTTGATGGGGTGTTATGTTAACAATGGATTCCCACAATGGCTCCATGTTTTCAGTTTCCTGAGATCCTGGTTTCCCTTATTAAAATGGTTTTCCTAGTCTCTTTAAGTCCTTCAAGATGTTTGTCACATAGGTTATGATCATTAAATTGCCTATACCCTCTTCTTTGTTTCTCCCACCCGTATCCTCTATATTTCTTTACATTTTCCTGTATTTTTTCGCATCCATTCCTTTGCGAAAAACATATTGTCTTCCCCATTCTTAACGTTTACCTGTTTCTTTTCTCAAAAACTGAGAATCGCACTAGTGATGGTATTACGTAGATGTCAGTCTCTGCTGGTCGAACGATAGGTTTGAATATACGGTTCTCGCCAGACAGAACGTCTGCAGTTTCCCCGGTCAGAGCGCTGCCCGACCAGATTTCTGGGCCTGGGGTGTGAGAATTCGCTCCGTCGGACATGGCAGGCAGACGGATTGTCTACCTTTTGCAGCAACTGCGTGAGTTTTCGTCGGGATAGTCCGGCGAAGTGTGAAATTGCGCTCCGCACTGCAGACGGGTTGTCTGAGATTTGCAACTGACACGCGCACTCTCGGTCACTGATGGCAGTTACGACATGCGTTGAGCTGACGTAAAGTGTTAGGAGAAGGGGAGATGATTTTAAGATTTTCTAAATAGCGTCTCATCTTTGTCCGTTTCATCGATATAACTAGAGTTGGAAACCTGTTTTCAGGCACTCAGTTATTTCGCAGTTAGACTAGAAAAACCTACGTTCGAGCCCTAAGAATCTCTGTGATAGAAGCAATTAGTTGGTCGAAGTGGTTTTAGTTCTTAGTAGTTTCTGTGATTGAGGTAAATATATTTGTCGTGAAAAATTCTAAATACCCATATATAAATTAGAACATAAATGTAAAGTAGAACGAAATAATACAAAAGAAAGAAGCATGGTGAAAGACCAGTGCTTTCCCAATAGCGCTTCCGTTTTGGAACGCCATAATAACTGAACAAGAGACCCTCCTTTTTCTATTTCGTCTGCATAAACACTACGCAAAACCCTACAGCATCATACACGCGTTTCTAAAAATAAAACTGGTACTGGGTTTCTTAGAAAACCTTGAGATACGCAAACTGCTTAATGACCTAGATATAATACTACATTAATGTCATTATACACACTACGTTAACCTAAAAGACAGACGGGCCTAGAAGAGAGAGAGAGAGATGCACGGAGGAACGCATGCAATTGTCCCACGTCGTCTCGCGATTAAAAGTGAATGCCAATCCCACGCGAAAGGCATGAAGACCTGATTTTTTCAAATAAACAGTAATAAAAAACACTAACGATACGAGGTAGGTTTTGAAAACAGGTTTAAGCTCTGATTGGGAAACCTGACATTCTACTGATTTATGTCTAAGCTCCTGACATTAGTCTGACAGTACCGAAGACACCCCATAGTATGGAAGTGAGGAGGTGGTAACAGCACGACTATCCTATAATAATACATATTTTGAACGAAGCCACTTAGCCCCGTTAAACCTATATATTTGGGTGCCTTAGGACTTGCTGACAAAGAATATGTTATGTGTTACGCAAATAGTTTAGTAATTAACAAATTATAGCCAAAATACTATAGTGGGGCTGTCTGAAAGCACAAGATCATTTTTGCTCATAATGGCATGTTTAAACAACACTGCTTTAGGGGAAATGAGGCCAACAAGTTAGATATGATTTGATTGGCTGTAGTCATATGTAAGGCGAAACCTTATTGGTCTAACTGCAAATACAATTATGGTTGTTAATGGCAACTTATAGGATGGATAGTTTTTTTTCAAAGGCTCATGTAAACATGGTCTCATTGGTTAGAACGTTCGATATAGGCAAATAGAGGCATCAGTTCAGTGCCATTTTTGAAAAATAATCTTGTGAAAACGAAGTGCGTTGAGAGCAGGCTAAGAAATTTCTAATAACGGAAAAGCCTGGACAGAGGCAGATCAAATTTGTGCCAGAATTCATCGCCAGTCAACGTTACTTGTTTAATATTTCCATGAATTGTGGTAAGCTAGACTTATTTCCTATATATATATGTATATATATATATATTATATGAAAATTGAATATGAAATGATAAATTGTGTCTGTATGTGTGTGGTTCAGTAGCAAACTGAAGGCAAAGCCTAGATATTGCTCCACCATGTAAAAGATTGTCAGAGAGGAGTATAACTGCATAGACATATATGGGATTGCCAAATAGTAACATGACACCTATCCTATTGTATAGAAGGAATTAACGCTGGAATTGCAGAGGCGTTGTAACCATTAGGGAGAGGAATACTGGTGTATATTGTCACATGAGAAGTTAGCAGTTGGCCTACAGCGCTGAACTCTGTGTTTGTAATGTCCTGTACTTCAGTGTGGAAATATATTATAAATTAGTTCTGAAGAAGGAGGTACAACCTTCTTATTTCAGGGACCGTGGTACTGAAGTAGTAGAGCAGCACCTGGTCTGAGTTTTGCTGGATCCAGAGGGCTGACAGCAGACTCCTTGTCCAAGATATCGACCAGTGGTGTATTTTAAGATAACTGAGAAGCAAGCGAGCAGAGGAGACAGTTTCCTGCCGCCTACACATCAGATAAGAATGTGTCAGCCAGAGCAGCTCACCCTTGTATAACCCACCATAAAATTGACTATAATACTAATTGAAGAGGGACAGTAATTATTTTACAAATAAAAAGAACTGTGAACCCTTCAACATTATTTCCACCAGTAACAAACACATGAAGTCGTGATGATAAACAACAACCTAGCTTCAAAAGCCAGTATTATCTCATAATACTATATCACAACCCTACACACATATTGTAATAATATTATATGTCAGGACAAAGATCCTTTGTATAAATTTTGTACAAAAACATTGTGTTTCCATTTGATTGTGATTCCTGATTCACTCTGTAGTTGGATCAGGATATCTATTCTTGAAAGAAATTAATACATAATTTAAACTTTAACACTTGACGTACTTAAGCTAGTCTTCTAGAGTGTTATATGTATGTGCTTGTCATAGTGTTGTAAAGTGTTGTGGAACTTAATAAAAGAGTTTATCTGTCTGTTGGTTGTTGTGAACTTACACTTCATCATTATCATAACCCTAGACATTCAACGTAGTCATCACAATATTCCTGAATAAGTCTGATTGAGGTCTAAATGTGGTAGCAAAGTAAGGTCATCTGTAACACACCACACTTATTAGATACAGATACCTTCACAGCTGATCTCAGTCAGTACACTAAGTCCCCTATAAATATTTATATAATCCCAACTTACCACAATATTGTATCTAGTATTTTGTGAAGTGATAGTGTTAAATTGCTTATTTATTTCCCTAGTTAGATTTGGTGCAGAGCGATTAATTTATAAGTCTGTATTATTTTCTAGTGACGAGTTACAGTGGAAAGCAGAATAAAACTATAATTTCTAACTTAAACAACAATGTAGCTATAATGAAGTTAATTTTACTGCTAAATAATCAGACGAGATCATATTTTTCTAAACTAACTTATAAATGCTAGAAGCCTCATGAGATGTTGACGAAATACGCACGTGTTCCTAAATTCATGAGGATTGATGATTTTTTTTAAAAATATAGCTTACTTTACGGGAAGTGTTAAACTATAAGTCAAGCTGTAGGCTTGCCGTTTAAAATGTAAGATTATAACGAGTACATATTCTGTATATTATATTATATGTTGTTTTTCTTCATTCAGTGAATACTGGGGTGAACCCAAACTTGCCGGCGTTTTAGTAAAGAGACATACTTGTGAGAAGCATAGACATTTCCTATCTTTAACACCGTGGGTTTTTTTTTTTCAAGTAACACTGGTCTGACAGTGCATGTGCCATCAGAGATAGACAGTAATACCAATCCCACTAACGGTTTCTAAAGACTAGAAATATATACTGGGCTTTTGAGCCAGTTCATATTGCTCCACAAATTAAGATGTACATGCTGCCTGGCGGCGAGGATAATTACAAGAAATAACATTAACATTTCCGACACTATTGAAAGAGTGGATAGTGAACCAAGACTATCTGTTGAGAGCAGTTGTCCACTGGTCATCTTTTCCAAATTAAGGGAATCCTCGTGTTTTCTGAACTCTGTGTGCCCGTTTAAACTTGCTTATCAAACCTGATTCAAGTGACATTAACAGTAAATCTAAAATTTAACTGGTGAAGTGAACGCTCTCCGAAAACAGTGGAAGAACCCTGTATTTGCAGAGCTGGGATTTGCTTTATCCAAAGAATCCAGATTCACTGTAGAGAAGTGTCCTAATGTTGCGCCAGACGGTGAACAACCTCAAGTTTTTAGGTAAGCACGAAAGCCTTGGTACCCGAATGAAAGAACCGAGTGAAAGTGACGGAAGGATGTTCGTTGTTTAATGCACTCACTTTGTACTTTTTCCTTATGAAAGACTTGCTGCTTAATTTAATTGTTCCTTTAGAATAGATACTGCTGTCATAAGTCAGTTCTTACCTTCAAGAAAGGGGACAATATTAGACCCTAACCATATGCATCTATAACCCTTTGGGCCATCATCTGTCATCCTAACGGGGCTGTGGGCTAAACCTAGAGTTAAGATCATAACGGGGTTATCATCCTTGTAGCATTTTCTTGAATTTTATGACTATTTGTATATGTTTTCCTTGATGTATTTTTTTAGGTGTTGTGAGAAGATTTTTTTTGATGATAATTAAAATCTCTCTTGAACTAAATCAGTGCGTTGGTCAGCTCGTTCTAGTATATATATATATATATATATATATATATATATATATATATATATATATATATATATATATATATATATATATATATATATATATATATATATATATATATATACTGAAGCACATTAAAAACGCACCACCTGTATAATCCAGGAACAGAGTGTGAAATATAAATATAAGTGTGTACAAGTTTACATATTTGGAATCTTTATTCATTTTCCTATGAATCCATGCTGGTCATTAATTTGTACATTTGATTGTTATGAAATTCATTGCATTCTGTGCAGGCAATGGAGAAAACCAAAAATACAAAAAAATGCACGTGCGTTATCCTGCTGGAGAAGCTGCAAGTCTGGATAAAATGTGAACGCAGGAGCAACCAGTGCATCCAGAACCTCATCTCGATATGTCACAGCATTAACATTTCCACGGAAGACGTGAAGAGGCAAGCGATGGTGAAAACTGAATCCTCCCCAAATGTGAATACTGCCACCTCGAAATCGGTTGACACAGCAAACTGCAAAGCGCTCTTCACACCGTCGCTAAATCCGCATACGTCCATCTGCAAAGGATATGTTGAATCTGTTCTCGTCTGTGAATAGGACAGCATTCAACTGCAGTCTAGTCCATCTGATATGTTGCTCTGCCCATTGCAGGCGCTGCTAACGATGTCTGTGAGTCAAGTTTGGCCCAACATAAGAACGTCTTGCAGTAAGGCCTGTATCTCTGAGTCGTCGTATGACTGTCATTCGAGAGACTTGCGAATGTCTACCCACTATTGCTCTTGCTGTTTGACTTGCCGGGAGAGTCAATTCCTTAGGTGACTCAGCACAATATGACGATCTTGCGCAGGGGTAGTAACTCGTGGTTGGCCACTCCGACGTTTATCCCGGGCACTGCCAGTGGTTCCGTAACGTTCATTGAGACGTACAATAGTGCTGTGGTGGCAATTCATCCTTCTGGCAATGGCCCGCGAGCTCATTCCGGTCTCCAACATACCAATGTCTCGTTGGCGGTCGTTTTCAGATAGTCGTGGCATTTCAAGCACATGTACTGGGTGTTTTGTCTCAACGGCCTTTTTATACCGAGTATACTGCCACAACGCGTACACATTTTCAGGGTCATAGCTGTTGAGAATCGTGTTGCACGTGTAACTTTCATCGTTTTCATGTAGTCTGTACACACACCCATGGGTTGAATCTTGCACTTTCCATTCCAGCAGCCATTCGCTCTCTACCGCATGGCAAACACGGGGAAAATCCATTCCCACACTTTTTTTTGCCAGCTTCTCGGCATCAGTATATATAATAGTGGTGCGTTTTTAATGTGCTTCAGTATATATATATATATATATATATATATATATATATATATATATATATATATATATATATTCATTGTTATAGATTTCCCACGTCTGTGTGTTTAACTGTCGTCACGTGTATGTGCGTGCCCGTGAGTAGATAGAAATATATGTAATATATATATCTGTGTTGAGACTGTCTGACGCCTTAAAAGCTGTCGTAGAGGATAGGTGAAAGAGAGAAGATTTCCTCGATTTTTTTTCAGAGACAGCCTCCATATCACAGTCTATCATCTCACTTGTGGAAATTCTATTTCTTTTTACTAACTCTCACCGTGTCTATCACCTATTCTAACCTATTCAGAAGGGACCAACCCAAGTCTTAATTCTCCTATCAAAAATCTACGACAAATGTGGTCTCGTCCGAAGGATTTTTGAACTTAGAATAGGAAGACGAGTACGACAAATGTGGACTCGTCTATCGGGATCTTGAACTTAAGATTCTTTATTCTGTAATAGAGTAAGAGTGTGATTGTCTTGTGAGTTTTATTTTTATAATAATTTATGCCCTAGACTAACGATCTGTTTTCGGGCGTGCTGACCACACAAACTGATACGTTTTTTTCCACAGCATTTGAATAATATACATTTGAGTTACAGGTGGATTGTGTCGGAATATATGTTAATTGTTGATTTGTAATATTAAACGCTGGTAAAGTGGTGAGTGTATAACATTCACTGGGTACTGAGGCAGAACGGTGTTTGAACTAAGTTAAGGAGTGCGTTTCGGACTCTTTCGTCCAGAATTATTGCCTCCCTTACCCGATCTGACTTCAGGGGCGAACTTATAGTGCATTTTAAAATTAAGGGATTATTTTTCTTTTCAATTTTTGCAATAATTATTTTGTTTCCACTGTAGCAACTTATTTTTCAGAAGTAATCTTAACTACCATTTAGTTGGCGTAGTCGTGTTTGCATTAGGTGCTTTATTGCCGATTAATAGCAGCGAAAGTTAGATTTTATTTTGGAGGAGGTATCCCAGGGTTAAGCATATCATCTTTTATTTAGTATTTTCTCGTAAGTGGTAGGAACCAGTGTATCCTTTTTCTGTCTTCTTTCTCGACAAAGTCGCAGCCACCCTTTACTATGGCAGAGAGGGCGAAGCTTAGACAGCTCCTCAGGGACGAGGCGAGACAAGAACGACTGGACGGAGACGAAGCTAAAGCTTTTGTCAGGGACGAACTTGAGAGATATGACGCGGAGAAGAAAGAAGAAGAATTAAGGAGGAAAGAAGAAGCAGCGGAGAGGAAAGAAGCGGAAGATCGGCTATTACAGCAGAAAAAGATGGATGAGGAAATGGAAATCCGCAGAGAGAGAGAAAGAGAGAAGGAGAGACAGCATGAGAAGGAGAGGGAGGAGAGACAGCATGAGAAGGAGAGGGAGGAGAGACAACATGAGAAGGAGAGGGAACAGAGACAGCACGAGTTAGCTCTTAAAACCCTAAAGTTCCAAAGTCGTGGCGCTGCCTCTACCTCCAGCAATGGAGAGTCTTCTCCTCATTCTTCCTTAACTGATCCTTCTAACACTCAATCTCTTCAACTCAACGCTATGTTTTTCACTCTTGAGTCTTTCCCTTGTCCTAATGAGAAGATTGACACATGGCTAGAAAAATTTGAGAAAATTGCAACCCTGTACGGTTTAGAGAGGACGCGTTGGTGTATGAAACTTTCCCAGGCCCTTAGAGGTTCTGCTTATGATGTTTATTCTAAACTGGAAAGTGGCCAACAAGACAACTATGATGTGTTGAAGAAAGCATTACTGGAGCGCTTTGAAATGAATGCTCGCAAATTTCTGCAACTGTTTCGCAACAGCAGGAAAGAGAGCTCTGAAACTTTTCAACAGTTCTCGTCTCGTTTGAAGGGATACCTAACAAAGTGCCTTGAGCTTTCACAGCTCCCCTCTACCTATGAAGGTCTGGAGGAATTTGTTCTAACAGAACAAATAAAGAACACTTTGTCTGCTGATACCCGGAGATTTCTAGCTGATCAGGGGGCAGAAAAACTTGAAGACATCTTGGAAAAGTCTGAGCGCTATCAAAATGCGCTAGCCGAACTGCCGGCCACAAAACGTAAACCGACAGAAGAGCATTTTCGGAAAAATAATCTAGAGCAGTCTTCTCATGCTTCTCACGCTTCCAACCCGAATAACCACTGAGAAACTGGACCTCAAAACCCCCTTCCTGAAAAATCCAAGTTCTACAAAAACAAGTACCCCAACCACAGTAAACAGTCTGATCAACCCGACCGCCCTACATGGCAGCGCAGCCAAAAAAGACAAGGTGGCAAAGGGAAAACTTCTGCGCACGGGACAGATGATCAGAGCGAGCACACCGAGCCTAAACGCATCGGATGCTTATTGACAGTCTCGCAAGGCGGAATTATTGACAGTGATTCCCAACCTGTTGGGGATAGACCCTCAACGCGAGGTACTGTTACATTGAATGGTTCTCAAACGTATTGTGTATTTGACACGGGGCTTTCTTATGATTGCATTGTTGCCAGAAACCTGGTTAAACCCGGTCAAGAGACAGCTGAGACCGTTCAATTTTGTGGAGTTCGAAAGAGTGATGCACCTACAGCGCTTCCCATCGCATTGGTCTAGATCCACTCTGAATTTGTCAGAGGCGTGATCAAAGCGGCTGTTATGGATGATCCCATCTACCCAGTCATACTTGGTGGGAGATACGTGTCTATTGGGAAACCGGAAAAGCCGATTGTGGCAGCAGTAACTACAAGAGGGCAAACCAAGAAGGAACGGGAGCCTGCGCCTAATTTGTTACCCATGGAACTTAAAGAAGCGCAATACAAGGACCCTACTTTGGCACCCTGCTTTAGGAAACTGCCCATGGCTAAGGAACCCAAACAGCACGGGGACATTTTTTCTAAGGATGGCGTACTTTATCGCAGAACGGGCAAGCCTGACCAAGGTTACAATCAGCTCCAAGTACCGAAACAGTACAGAAGCCAAATCCTAGAAATGGGGCACTCTCTTCCCTTCAGCGGACATATGGGACAGAACGCCACAAACCAACGGATAACCACTCATTATTGATGGCCAGGAGTAAATACTGATATTATCAGGTATGTCAAATCCTGTGCCCAGTGCCAACGTGTGCCACCCAAGCAACGGGCACCCCCAGTCTCTTTGGGTGAAATGCCAATAGTGGGAACACCATTCGAACGGGTTGTAATCGACATTTTAGGACCCTTAGAAAGGACTAAAAGAAGGAACAGGTTTATCCTGACCTTAGTCGATACATGCACTTTATGGGCAGAAGCTATCCCGCTAACATGCGCAGATGCCAAGCATGTCGCAGAAGCCCTCATGCAAATTTTCACTCGGTTGGGATTCCCGCAGCAAGTGTTGACGGATAACGGATCTCCATACCGAAACCTGTTGATGGATGAGATCGTTAAGATCTTGAGGACCAAACACATCTACACAAAGCCTTATACTCCGGCCGGAAATGGGCTCGTGGAACGTGTTAATGGAAACCTCAACATGATGCTAAGTAAACTGGCACAAGTGAAACCTGAAGATTGGGATCTTTGTATTCCTGCAGCTTTATTTGGCTACAGAGAATCTCCTCATACTTCCACAGGATTTCCGCCAGCTACGCTTTTATTCGGCAGACCTATAAAGGGGCCGCTGGAAGCCTTACTTTGGTCGCTGACAGACCAGAAGGCTGATGAGACAGTTGTCTCAGCCAGTAAATACGTATCGGATTTAAAGGAAAGGTTGAAACTAGGGTGGGACCTAGCAACGACTAACTTTAAGCGAGCACGCACAAAGCACGCTAACCGATACAGGAAAGTCGCGAAAGAGAGAGAACTGGAAGCAGGAGAGAAAGTTTTGGTGTTACTCCCTACCGGAAACAACCAACTGAGGATCGGGTGGCAAGGGCCGTTTACCATCCTGAAAAAGATTTATAAGGCTAACTACCAGATCTCTATTGAAGGAAAGGAAAAGGTTTTCCATTTAAATCTCTTAAAGAGATACTTGGAAAGACCAGTGCCGACCTCCGACCATCTCCTGACGATCGCCAGAACTGACGAAGATGACGATAGTGACAGGGATATTCCACTGCAATCGCAGGAAATCTTTCAAAAATGTCAGAAGCGGCGACGCTCTTTCAAGCGCGCATGGGAGACATTCCAGAGGAAGGAAACTTTGGGGAGTAGACTTGAGTAGGAATTGGAGAGAGATGGAGGGGGAGATGAGAGGGAAGAAGACAGACACCCCGAAGCTACGGTTATAGGAAATTTAATTCCATAACGTAGACATGGAGTGCTTCCATATCTTAAAGGGTGGACCTTCTGTCACATAGGTTATGATCATTAAATTGCCTATTATCCTCTTCCTATTCTTTCACCCGTATCCTCTATATTTCTTTACATTTTCCTGTATTTTTTTCGCATCCATTCGTTTGCGAGATATATATTTTCTTCCCCATCCTTAACGTTGTTTCTTTTCTCAAAAACTGAGAATCGCACTAGTGATGGTATTACGTAGATGTCAGTCTCTGCGGGTCGAACGATAGCTGTGAACATACGGTTCTCGCCAGACATTCGTCTGCAGTTTCCCCGGTCAGAGCGCTGCCCGACCAGATTTCTGGGCCTGGGGTGTGAGAATTCGCTCCGTCGGACATGGCAGGCAGACGGATTGTCTACCTTTTGCAGCAACTGCGTGAGTTTTCGTCGGGATAGTCCGGCGAAGTGTGAAATTGCGCTCCGCACTGCAGACGGGTTGTCTGAGATTTGCAACTGACACGCGCACTCTCGGTCACTGATGGCAGTTACGACATGCGTTGAGCTGACGTAAAGTGTTAGGAGAAGGGGAGATGATTTTGAGATTTTCTAAATAGCGTCTCATCTTTGTCCGTTTCATCGATATAACTAGAGTTGGAAACCTGTTTTCAGTCACTCAGTAATTTCGCAGTTAGACTAGAACAACCTACGTTCGAGCCCTAAGAATCTCTGTGATAGAAGCAATTAGTTGGTCGAAGTGGTTTTAGTTCTTAGTAGTTTCTGTGATTGAGGTAAATATATTGTATCTAGTATTTTGTGAAGTGATAGTGTTAAATTGCTTATTTATTTCCCTAGTTAGATTTGGTGCAGAGCGATTAATTTATAAGTCTGTATTATTTTCTAGTGACGAGTTACAGTGGAAAGCAGAATAAAATTATAATTTCTAACTTAAACAACAATGTAGCTATAATGAAGTTAATTTTACTGCTAAATAATCAGACGAGATCATATTTTTCTAAACTAACTTATAAATGCTAGAAGCCTCATGAGATGTTGACGAAATACGCACGTGTTCCTAAATTCAAGAGGATTGATGATTTTTTTAAAATATAGCTTACTTTACGGGAAGTGTTAAACTATAAGTCAAGCTGTAGGCTTGCCGTTTAAAATGTAAGATTATAACGAGTACATATTCTGTATAGTATATTATATGTTGTTTTTCTTCATTCAGTGAATACTGGAGTGAACCCAAACTTGCCGGCGTTTTAGTAAAGAGGCATACTTGTGAGAAGCATAGATATTTCCTATCTTTAACCACGTGGGTTTTTTTCCAAGTAACACTGGTCTGACAGTGCATGTGCCATCAGAGATAGACAGTAATACCAATCCCACTAACGGTTTCTAAAGACTAGAAATATATACTGGGCTTTTGAGCCAGTTCATATTGCTCCACAAATTTAAATGTACATGCTGCCTGGCGGGGAGAATAATTACAAGAAATAACATTAACATTTCCGACACTATTGAAAGAGTGGATAGTGAACCAAGACTATCTGTTGAGAGCAGTTGTCCACTGGTCATCTTTTCCAAATTAAAGGAATCCTCGTTTTTTCTGAACTCTGTGTGCCCGTTTAAACTTGCTTATCAAACCTGATTCAAGTGACATTAACAGTAAATCTAAAATTTAACTGGTGAAGTGAACGCTCCCCGAAAACAGTGGAAGAACCCTGTATTTGCAGAGCTGGGATTCGCTTTATCCAAAGAATCCAGATTCACTGTAGAGAAGTGTCCTAAGGTTGCGCCAGATGGTAAACAACCTCAAGTTTTTAGGTAAGCACGAAAGCCTGGGTACCCGGATGAAAGAACCGAGTGAAAGTGACGGAAGGATGTTCGTTGTTTAATGCACTCCTTTTGTACTTTTTCCTTATGAAAGACTTGCTGCTTAATTTAATTGTTCCTTTAGAATAGATACTGCTGTCATAAGTCAGTTCTTACCTTCAAGAAAGGGGACAATATTAGACCCTAACCATATGCATCTATAACCCTTTGGGCCATCATCTGTCATCCTAACGGGGCTGTGGGCTAAACCTAGAGTTAAGATCATAACGGGGCTATCATCCTTCTAGCATTTTCTTGAATTTTATGAATATTTGTATATGTTTTCCTTGATGTATTTTTTTAGGTGTTGTGAGAAGATTTTTTTTGATGATAATTAAAATCTCTCTTGAACTAAATCAGTGCGTTGGTCAGCTCGTTCTAGTATATATATATTCATTGTTATAGATTTCCCACGTCTGTGTGTTTAACTGTCGTCACGTGTATGTGCGTGCCCGTGAGTAGATATAAATATATGTAATATATATATATCTGTGTTTAGACTGTCTGACGCCTTAAAAGCTGTCGTAGAGGATAGGTGAAAGAGAGAAGATTTCCTCGATTTTTTTTAGAGACAGCCTCTATATCACAGTCTATCATCTCACTTGTGGAAATTCTATTTCTTTTTACTAACTCTCACTGTGTCTATCACCTATTCTAACCTATTCAGAAGGGACCAATAACTCTCACTGTGTCTATCACCTATTCTAACCTATTCAGAAGGGACCAACCCAAGTCTTAATTCTCCTATCAAAAATCTACGACAATGTTCCATAAAGTCCGGTCTGATATACATGAAATCTGATTCTTGTGATGAAGTCTGAATCATATCTCGGCCTCATTCAAAATATTACACCGTACAGAATCTCCGAGAAGATAAACAACCAATCAAAACGGCAGCTCGGGTCACGCAATGCTTATAATTTGTAAGGCCTTTCAGTAGGAAGACGAGAAAGTGTAGATGTTGAACATTTTTCTAAAAGCGCTGTGCAGTTAATTACGATATACTTTGATAATTTGATAATAGGGATCATTAGCTATTGGCAGATATCTAGATTTTCACTGGAAGTGGTGTAGAACCGGAGAAAATGTGTATTTAAGGCATCGATGCATGAACCATGTTGTGCTTTGCCATGTTTAGGCTGCTCCAGTGAAAAGTTGGATTAATCTAGACATAAGAGAGATACTGCAATAGATAGAGCTTAGCTCTAAGAATAATATAAGCTTTGGGCGAAGGAAATCGTTTAGAGATACAGAAACTAGAACGATTTCACGTTTTTCATATTAGCACAAAACGTCTAAGATTTTCACTTTTTATAGTCTGCAAAATACAATGGTTTAGATGCTTTCTCGTACGTGAAACCTGGACCTATATAAGGCGGGAGGTACAAATCGTTATAAACTTGACACACAATTAAAACTTCAGACACTAGCGAAATCGTCTACTACCAGACTCCATTGCCATCTGCAGGATACCACATCTGTTGAGCCATTAAAAGCCGGTCTGCATGTATTTGAGGGTTATATCCTGCCTGGAAGAATTAATAAATTCTACGTCCCTAAGTCAGCTGGAGGAAGCTCTTTTTGTTCTGAGCCCTTGTGAAATGTCAGAGGATCTTCAACAGTTCCACCTTTAAGATTGGAAGAACCGCAGTTGTGGGATTCTTTCCAGTTCCATTGCTGGGCCAGGCCTAGAAGAACATGTCGAAGATAAGTAGCCTTATTTGGGGCTACTTGACTTTACATAAGACCAAAAGAAATTAAAGACTTAGGATTATAAAAATCTTGAGACTATGGAACATATAACCTACGAGTTTATTATGTATAAGTGAACATTGAAATGATGAAATATAAGATTGTGGTGTAAGAGCGTAGTAACAGTCTTTATACTTTGTGAAACAATAATATTAACATTGTTCAGGTTCAGTACAGAAGAAAAACAGTTCTCATCAAAGATCAAGAAAACAGATGATGAAATTTAGTTAACTTTAAATGTAATATAAATACGTGACAGTGAACCATATACATATTTTGAATCAATTTGATTTTATTTGAAAATTATCCAACAGAACAAAGAAAGATCCTGTACATAAATAAATTATAAATTGTACCAACAGTCTTTATTGAATTATTTAAGTTTGGTTCTTAATTCTTGTTGGTTAGTTAATTACCCCTAGCAGAGTCATTGTCTAAGGTTAGTCTGGGGAGGGGCGCCATAGGAATCCAAGATAGTATATTACCATCACATCTAGGAACCTATACAGCTTGAGTACCTTTGATGTCGATACACCAGTACTCTTTTCAGAGAATGGGGTATTTCTTGTAAGACCAGCCTCTTACCTGGCACTATCCTGGTATCATCTGATACATCTATTTGTCTAGGATATTATCATTATCATTATATCTTTCCTCTCGCTAAACTGGTGTCTTGCGTCAGGGATATTCTGGGAGACATCCCACTGGGCTTTCTTGTCACGAGATATTCTGGTTATTATAGGATCACTTTCATCTTCTGTGCTATTTTGTAGGAAAATTTTTGTATAAGAAAATGTTTGTAGGAATAGCAAAATAATATAATAAGTCATTTTAAGTACTATTGAGTACTATAAAAAGGTGTGGTATATGTAAGGTTAAAGTAGTCTTTTTTTATAATTAGTTAAATATTTTGGTTTGGTCAGTAAGCAAGGTTAGTTGTCTGCCAGCGCATTAGTGTGTGATTATGGCAGATTTAGTAAAATTTAGATCAGCAACTCTGCAGATGGGACAGGACTTGGGTTTAAGTGGTGTTTCTCTCATTCAGTATGTCACAACAGAGTGTGATAAGTTTATAGAAAGAGAAGACAGGAGACTGGAAACAGATAAGAGGTTAGCAGCTGAGGCTGAGGCAAAGAAGTTGCAAATGGAGGCTGAGGCTAAGAAGTTGCGAATGGAGGCTGAGGCTAAGAAGTTGCAAACTGAAGCTGAGGCTGAAAAGTTGCAATTGGAAGCTGAGGAGAGGAAGTTGCAAGCAGAAAGGGATCATCAATTGAAGATGAAAGAACTTCAACTTCAAGGAATTGCTACGGGTAATAGAAGTAGTCCATATCACCCAGAGAGTAGCTACAGCCAGAGTACCTCAAATGGGGCCATGAGCTTTCACTTTGATCCATTTGTGGAAAAGGAAGACGGAATTGAAGATTACCTTAATGGGTATGAGAGATTGGCCATCACTTATGGCCTTGAAAAAGAGAAATGGAACTTGAAGGTGTCGCAGGGATTGAGAGCAGTGGCTTAAAATTGTTTACTTGAAAATCCACAAAGAAGATCAAAATAATTATGAAGCCTTAAAACAAGCTTTGTTTGTTCGGTATAAACAATACGCATATTCTTATAGAAGGAGATTTAGAACTGCGAGGCTTCAGTCAGGAGAAACATACCAACAGTTTTCAGCAAGGTTGGAGAGTTACCTCCTGAAGTAGTGTCAGTTGAGAAACTTTAATCAGGACTTTGAAGGGATCAAGGAGATGATATTAATAGAGCAACTCCTGGAGTTCATGTCTTCTGAAACCAGGACATTCTTATTGAACATAAGAGAGAAGAGGCTAGATGAAATAATCACTTATGCTAAAAGTAATAAGATGGCTCACCCCTTGACTCAGGGAACTAAGAAGAAGCCAGGGGAAGGTTTCAAGCAACCACAAAACCAGAATAGGGTTGATACTGGGAACCAACCAAACAAATACAAACAAAATTTTGACAGGCAAAAATTTGACAGGAACACTGAATTACAGGATAAGAAACTCTACAAACAGGGTGAAAAGTGTTGTAAGATTTGCAAAATGAACAACCACAATACTTAGGACTGCGGAAAGAAAATCCCTCCATATCACGCTGCATGTCTTATAACAGTGGACAAGGAAGGAAGGAACTTGCAGCTAGTCAGATAGACCTCTATCATCCTCCCACCTGTGAAGAAGTAACATGTAACGGCGCTAAAATAAGGTGCCTATATGACTCAGGATTGGAATTCGACTCAGTCGTGAGTGCATTCCTAGTGCACCCTGATCAATACACCACAGAAACCGTGGAGATACAAGGGGCATTAAAGGGAACCGCCACCATGACACTTCCCATAGCAAGGATCAATGCCAGGACTAGCTACGTGGAAGGAGTGATAAGAGCAGTAGTGAGTGACGATTCTATATACCCGCTGGTAATAGAAAGCAGATATGTCTTCTTGGGTGACCCAATAAAACCTGTGAACATGGCAACACTCCAGACTAGCCCTAAGAATGAGGAGGAAAGTCCAATGAACATTCATCCGAGAAAGATGAAAAAGACACAGCTGAAGATAACTCTTTGAAACCTTGTTTTGGCAAGTTGCCAAAAGCTCAGTGACACACCCCCCTCCCCCAACAAAAGGCGAGTTTTATATGAAGGATGGATTGTTATACAGGAATGCTGGAACAGGACCCAATGGGCATGGACAGCTAGTACTGCCATCTTTTTACAGGGACAAGGGTATGGAACTAGCACATGTTGTATCAGATGGTGGAACGGTACCACTTGACAAAGGAAAGCAGTGTAATATTACAGGCGAGGTATCACTGAAGACAGCTCGGCATGTGACTGCCTGTACACAATGTAGCAAGGTAAACCCCACACGTTGGGAAAACCAACAGGACCTAGGGAAGCATTGGGGCGGACGTAGGCCTGAAAATAAAAATAAAAAGGTAGACATAGTGGATAGGAGAACACCATCTCACAAAAGGTCGACCAGAAAACCAGTCACCATGGCGACTCTCCGTTATGTACAGGGGGGAGGGGGATACAACACATCCCATACTGAGAAGATTTTGTTCGAAACACCAGGAACTGGATAAAAATAGAAGTGTGGTTAGTCAGCCATATTTGATAAGGAAACTGCGAGAAACCCCAGAAAAGTAGGTAGTGGAAGATTGGGCAGTACGAACCATTTGACTGATGCACAGCCAACTTCGTTATACTGCCGTTGAAATTAGCATTAGAAATGGCTCCAACAACGTTGTTAGTTGGCCAGCCCATACACGGTCCATTGGAAGTATTGATGCGGACATGGACTGAAATAATATAGCAACTTTAAAGGGAGCATTGATTTCTTGCTGTTAGAAAGTATCATTTCCCCATATGAGTTATATTATAGTGCCAGTGTTGTTTTGCTGAGGAAACATCCTCTGGTGAACATAGACTCTGCATTGATTACAGGAAATTAAATGCGCTGACAGAGTCGCAAGTGGATCTATAGCCTGACACTAATCAGCTGTTTGCTAGGTTGAATAAGGCAAAATATTTTTATAAAGTGGATCTGAGCAAAGGGTATTATCAGATTCCCGTCAAACCTGAAATCAGACCATTACTGGCCTTTAACACCTCGGAGGGGCATTACGAATTCAATGTGTTGCCTTTTGGTTTGAAAAATGCTCCGAGTGTTTTCTCTAGGATGATGAGGAAATTACTAGATCCCTTACAAAAGACAGCTATCAGCAATTTCATGAATGATATCCTCATATCAACAGAAACGTTCGAGGAACACCTGTCATCACTAGAAGTGTTTGTGGGATAGGCTCAGAGAGGCAAATTTGAACGCTCGCCCAACTAAATGTTGTGTTGGTTGCCAGGAATTGGAATTCTTGGGACATACAGTCTATCAGGGTAATACCACCCCTTACCACAGGAATTTAGAAAAACTTCACAGAGCACCAAGACCACAAACTAAGAAAGATGTGAGATCCTTTGTCTCAATTGTGTTGTTTCTATCAGAAATATATACAGAATTTCAACAGTTTGTGTGCTCTTCTATCAGATTTGATGAAGAAAGGGAAACCCGACAAAACTGAGTGGACGGCGGATTGTGAGAAAGCGTACTCAGACTTAAAGCAAAAACTCACAAGTAGGCCTTTATTGAGACTTCCAGATCTCAGTCAAGAATTTGTGGTTAGGACTGATGCTAGCAACATCGGGATAGGGGCTGCGTTATTGCTAAGATCTCAAGCACAGCCAGAATAATTGCACCCAGTTGCTTATGCCAGCCGCAAATTGAATAAGGCGGAGAGGAATTACTCAAATGTTGAGAGAGAATGTTTATCGTTGGTCTGGGAAATAAATAAATTCCATATATTTCTTTATGGTAGACATTTCATGGCCCAGTGCGATCACCAGCCACTTGTTTTTCTCGCACAAACCCGTCATGGAAATGAAAGATTGTTGAGGTGATCTCTCTTGATTCAGCCATATTCGTCTACGATTGAATATATCTCTGGATCTCAGAATGTTGGGGCAGATTTCTTAAGTAGGCACCCACCTGAAGGAATCCAGGAGAGTAAGAATGCAGAATAATGCCTATTGGATGAATGCCTCGTTAGTGATCTCAGAGATGAAGCTCAGACAGATAGTTCACGCTTTTAAATTGGGTGGCTATCTGTGATGAAGTCTGAATCCTTTCTCGGCCTCATTCAAAATATTACAAAAAAACAGAAATTCCGAGAAGCCAAACAACCAATCAACACGGAAGCTCGGTTCAAGCAAAGCTTATAATTTGTAAGGCCTTTAGTAGGAAGACACGAAAGTGTAAGTGTTGACAATTTTTCTAAAGGCACTGTGCAGTTAATAACGGTATACGTTGGTAATGAAGGACTCGATTTGATAATAGGGATCATTAGCTATTGGCAGATATCTAGATTTTCACTGGACGTGGTGTAGAACCGGAGAAAATTTCTATTTAAGGCATCGATGCATGAACCATGTTGTGCTTTGCCATGATTAGGCTGCTCCAGTGAAAAGTCGGATTAATCTAGACACAAGAGAGATACTGCAATAGATAGAGCTTAGCTCTTAGAATAATATAAGCTTCGGGTGAAGGAAATCCGTTCAGAGATAAAGAAACTAGAACGATTTCACGTTTTTCATCTTAGCACAGAAAATTATCCAACAGAACAAAGTAAGATCCTGTACATAAATAAATTATAAATTGTACCAACAGTCTTTATTGAATTATTTAAGTTTGGTTCTTAATTCTTGTTGGTGTCGTAAAGCTATTATAGACCGAAAGGGAGGCATCAAAGAAGAGTTGGCCACTCGAAAAGCAGCAGCTGGGAGACTTTTTCAGGCCATAAATCGAGGATTCCTCAGCAAGAGAGAGGTTGGTAAGAAAACGAAGATGGCTGTATACCGCTCCACCTATGTCCCAGTCTTAACATATGGATGCGAGTCATGGGCAATGACTACAACCCATAAAAGCCAGATCCAAACCTCAGAAATGAGGTATCTGAGGAAGGTGGTTGAAGTAACAATAAGAGACATGGTACGCAACCAGACGATACGTCAAGGCCTAAAATGCCACCCCAAACAGACCCAAGTAGAACAGTCCCAACTAAGATGGTTTGGCCATGTCTGCAGAATTGGAGAAGATCGGCTACCACGACAAGCATGGGAAACAAAGAGCCAAGGATCCAGACCCCGAGGACGACCCAGAGTCCGCTGGGAGGACAACATTAGACAATCTTTGAAGGACCGAGGACTAGAATGGAACCAGGCCAGGAGGAAGACAGCCGATAGAATAGTCTGGCGCTCTCTCTTCCAAACCTCTACACCTCACAGTAGAAGGGAAACGACTAAGTAAGTAAGTCATAAAGTGACATCTGTATGGACAACAGCTCAAATAGCCCACTTTTTATAAATTCAAAACGATAGAGATAACATAATATAGGGATAAAATAGTGGAGTTGTGTGAAACATCATCGCCCCGCCTGCATTTCAGTACTAACTTTTTATACCTCATCCTTGAGACACTAACGGTAACCATTTTGAAAAGGCAAGACGTAGTCGTTCTAAGAAAGATGGACAGAAGAAAGAACGAGGAAGGGGAAATGAGAGAGAGAAAAATGCAACGTTTGACACGTGTTGGGTTTTTGGTATCGCGAACCGAACGAAAGTGCGTGGCAATACAGTAGCATGTTTCAAAAAGACGACACAAAAACCATACAGTCCCCTTTTCGCTCGACACGCAGTTCAAAATATATAACCTCGTAGATCTGCAGTCTGAAAGCAAAAACACACACACAGATTTTACATCCGGTCTAAAAGTTGCAGTTTTGTGACGTATTGGCAGATGCGTTGGTTCAATTTTGAATGAAAACGCTAGTTACAACAAATAATACGATTAACATGGAATATTTGAAAATACAGTACGCGAAGGGGAGAAAGGGAGCATAGGTGGTCGTGTCACGAGTTCGTTGTTTACAGAAATTTGAACCCAAGTGGAGCATAGAAGGATAGAGAAGAAAAACTTAGTTAATTGTCTTACACACTAAAAGAAAGGACAGTTGACAAATACAATGACATTAATGGTTAAATAGGAGATTAAGGTGTTAAGTATCTTACCGTAGATAGAAAAATATGTTATTTGAATAAATGAAGGGGAAAAAACAATAATAGTAAATATAATGAAGGAAAGAATAAAAATATAACTACTGTGTGACAGACAGCAGCCTGATCAATAATTACTTTTTCAGAATTTGAAACACTTAGTAACTAACCGAGATATTGGTAGAAGACAGATAGACGAACAGACGTAAATCTTTCTCAGCTTGCCACATATTGGGAGAGGGGGAGGTAATCCCAAGTTTGAAAGTTGAAGTTTCTATTTGAAAAAAGAACGCAAGAGGCATGATAGTCCCTGATTGGCTGGAGTCAAATAGACTAACAGTGGGGATAAACGACAATTTGAAATCGGCGTTAGGTGCCACTTATAAAATATATTTCCTACACTACTGTTGTGTTAATGGCAAGAATTTCAGTACGATTTTGCCTCTGCTGTTCTGCTCCAGCAAGCGATCTGGAAGTGACCATATTATCGCTAATTAAACTAATTAGTAGGAATATTTCATTGATGCGGTAAGAAAGAAACATTTATATCATCATTATTATTATTATGTATGTATTATTGAATATGTATGAAAATTCTATGTGTAGAGGCATATATAGGAAAGCGCCAACATCAAACTTTGTGTTGTGTCACAAAGTTGTTAAGAAAGATATTATTATTTTGTAGAAAAGCCAGACCGGCTTACTGATACTTTGGGAGAACATAAAATTAAATATTAATGGGGAAATTGTTGTACAGTTTTATTATGTAAGACCAGAAAATCACTGGCCGTCTTCTTCAGCAAGTCACCGTGTTTGCACATGACTTGATATAATTAATTAAAATGTTTCCTATGTCAAGGAAAGTGTCAAACTGAAGTTTGAAAGATTATCTGACCATGAATGGGGTAGGAAACCATATAAGAACGTTAACTATATGTTGAGTTACCATGCTGATTCTGACAATGTTGAAAATGTTTAATAGTTAGGGATAGAGAGAGGTATACGAGGTGTTGAGGAGGGCTAATTACTCTTATTCCAGGGTTTCATCTCTGAATCAAAGTGCGCCATTTGTCAACCTATACTTGTATGTACATCTGCACCTGAAGAATTGAGGCAGTATTGTCTGTTTGCCTCACTGTTGGGAATTCAAGGGCAGTATCCTGACTTGGCAGTTTGAAGCTGTTAGCTTGGACTGAAACCATCTTGTATTCCAGCAACTACAAAGATAAGAATTCGTCCACGGGCACATGATACCTCAGATTAACCACTCTCTTTACCAAATGTGTATTTCCTAGTTCAGAACATGATGAACACAGACGTTCTTCCCATTATTACCCGTTCATAGGATCAAGATTTAAATGACACTTTTCAAGAGTGACATTTTTATATAGTTGTGAATAATACCAGACTCATTTATAGTTGAATTAATTGTTGTAAATACATTTCATTATCACCTTGAGTTTTCAGTATTCCTGTATCCAAAAAAGAACTGAGATACAGGAAAATAAATTGTAAAAAAAAAAGATTTAAAATTTAAACGTTAACAGTGACTTGTTTCATTATTGTTCATTAATTTATAAGTGTAGTGTTGTCATTTCATTACAGTACATCGCATATACCCTAGACATCTAGCTAGACAACACTCACACACCTTTACACTTAACTAGGAGAAAATATAGGGCAGGTTGAGGTCATAAGGTGGTAGCAGACAGGTCCCCTGAGAACATAGTCCTAAATAACTAACCTCAGGGGCTTGCACAGCTGACCTCACATCTGTTACAAATAATATCTATTTTTTTAACATCAAAACCCACCACAGTTGGTTAGTTAATTACCCCTGGCAGAGTCATTGTCTAAGGTTAGCCTGGGGAGGGGCGCCATAGAAATCCAAGATAGTACATTACCATCACATCTAGGAACCTATACAGCATGACTACCTTTGATGTCGATACACCATTACTCTTTTCAGAGAATGGGGTATTTCTTGTAAGACTAGTCTCTTATCTGGCACTATCCTGGTATCATCTGATACGTCTATTTGTCCAGGATATTTTCATCATCATTATATCTTTCCTCTCGCTACAATTCTAACTCGGGCAGTCTGATGGTCTTCTAGGCACAAGTGAACTTTCACAATGTCTTAAAGCTGCAAAAAGGTTATGTTTCCTGTCCTACCCCGCATTTGTTTGTTACGATGCTAAGCAGGGCTCCAATCGTTTCAAACATGCATGTTTAGGTGGGATAATTTCAAAATTATTTCTGCCTGAAATAATGTGCGTGATGCAAAAAATCACCTCTCCCGTATATGGCAATAAAACATTCGATTGCCTTCTCTGAACATGCCTACAATTACATCTTACTTTCCTCAAGGTGTGCAGGAAACGATTATGTCATTCCTGTGCACTGACAAATAAATTATCTTCCCGTAGTGGTTATCAAACTTTCAGCGTATTACCATCTTGGCGAAGAGCGCACCCTGGCCTTATCAGCGATTAAACAACTGCGCTGGGCGATTTTAGTGTTAATCTGTAGTCTGATGTCGGCCACACCCGAGATTACCCAACATGTTTGCCGGTTAATATTGCATCACCTGTCTACTCTCTCATCAGGGATGGTCAGGTAAACAAACAAGACGAATTATGGCTGAGAGAAGGGTAAGGATGTTTGAAAATATAAAATATCTGTTACATAGCAGAGAAAAAAAAGGTGCCGACCCCTGAAAAGCATGTAATTAGTCAGTACAACAAATGTCACTGATTACTGCCGTAGTGAAGCAGAGATCGACCCAAATAATGTCACAATAGTTACATTGTAAAGATAAGCAGTACAATGAACTTCTAAAGGGTGGAGACCCAAATGTACGAGGACACCAGCTTAAATTTAGTAATGACAGATAGGGCTGAGAGACAACTTACTTACTTAGTCGTTCCTCTTCTACCTTTGGGTATAGAGGTTTACCAGAGAGAGCGCCATACTATCCTATGGTCTTCCTCTCGGCCTGGTTCCAATCGTCTCCAAGGTCCTTCACATGTTGTCTAAAGTTGACCTCTCTGCGAATTCTGGGTCGCCCTGGATCCCTGGCTCTTAGTTTCCCATACTTGTCGTGGTAGCTGTGACGGAACCTGGGTTATGTTCTCTTACTCCCCTTCTTTCTCTCCAACGTTTTCTATTTATTTGTTTTCGCACATAAACCTGTCCCATCGGTGTGCCTTAGATTTGTTGACCTTTGTTCATAGAGCAATAGTGCTATTTCACGGCTAATTGACCATCCTTGAGGATTAATTGTTAACGCTTAAGGTGTTAAACCAGATTGACTTCCTACGGTGAACGTGAAAACGATCACCTAGGCGCATTGTTAGCTACAAAAGCGTTCAGATACCGTTTCGAAGAATACAAAAAGAAGACCAGATGTTGTCTGCAGAAAATTTATAAGTGCAGCTTATCCTTTTGGGGACCAGAAAAGTACACGTGATAATTGCTTAAATCACTTCCGTCCAGACATTGTCTGTGTAATTGTTACAGAGAAACCCATCTAGGTAGACACATTAGCGAGGAAATTATCTGCATCGAGGTTACAAATCCTAATCGAAAGGTTACAAGAGGACGGAAGGAGTCGGGCCATATATGGGAAATGAAGTCATGTGTTTAAATTTTAAAATGATATTTTAAATTACACGAGGGAAAGTAAATAACTGACGACCCCGACGCACTGCATTCTAGCTCATGGATTGGATCACATGAGAGTCAGAAATAAACATTTATTCTGATGGGAAGTTTTGAGCCAAATGACAGGCGGAAGCGTGGGCAGGAAAACATCGAGGTTAACATAACTAAATTCGGCAGCAATTCCTGCTATGCTCCGTTGTGAATAGATACGCGTGTTTTTTTTAAACGCCTCAAAGACGTTAGAAATGGGAGCCTTACGAACCTGTTCATACCGAATAAAGATACGCATAAACAAAGTCTATAGCAGCGGACGGCATGACAGGGCATGTGGGAACGTTCTTTACAATCATTGAGCTCTCTAAAGATCTACCGAGACAAAATCATGTCTGTCTTTCAGGTTTCAGAGTATTTGGAGTTTGCAATAAGTGCAACTTGGATGCAACTTTTATCTCTGTAGGACGGTCTACTTTCTGCAGTTGCCTCGACAGAGCGGTGGAAAGTTCAAACAAAATATTTTATTGAATGTTAACTTCACTTCAAAGAAATGATCGCTTTCTATCTCATGCAATTCCCGACTAAAGTGAATTGTAATAAGCTTGCTTGCAGGTTTTCCTTGGAAATGTGTCAAAGTACTTGTAAAGCTGAGGACACCACACTTTTAAATGCCGGAGGCTGGTCCGAAATTTATTTAGGTTAAAAACTCGTCTCCTCCCCCCCCCCGCACCTTACGTCATTTAGAGATCTATCAAATAATCTTTTGGAATCTACCAGTAGATTAAGATTGACCAGTTGCCGACCGCTGGTCTATAGAATCATTGAGAGAAGCGTAAAAACCAGTAATGTTTTACATCCGGCAATACTCCAAGCTGTCGATTAAAATGTCCGCAAAGAATGGGAAATTAGCAGAAGAAGAAATAATCACAGCTATCAAAAGGTTACAAAATGGAAAAGCGCCTGGTCACGACAATCTACATGCTGAGTTATTTAAGGCAGACCCTGAACTAGCAGCATAACTATTAGAACAACTATTTGCGAAAGTCTGGGAAACTGAGACAACACCAACAGAGTGGAGTAAAGGAATAATTGTCAAATTGCCCAAAAAGGGTGACCTTGCAGACTGCAACAACTGGAGAGGAATTACTCTCCTCTCAGTTCCCAGCAAAATACTAGGCAGGATAATCATCCAGAGAATTTTAAAAGCAGTTGACCATAAACTGAGGAAAGACCAAGCGGGCTTCAGAAAGAACAGAAGATGTGCAGATCATATATTTACCCTCAGGAACATTATAGAGCAGTGCTGAGAATGGCAGAGACAGCTGTACATTAACTTTGTTGATTTTGAAAAGGCTTTCGACAGCATACACAAAGACAGCCTATGGAAAATACTGAGGGCTTATGGAATTCCCAGCCGCATTGTTTCCATCATAAAAAGCCTCTATTCTAACTTTACGTGCAGTGTTGGATTGAGTAATGCAACTTTCGAAGTGAAAACAGGAGTACGACAGGGATGCCCCTTATCAACAACATTATTTTTGACAGCCATAGATTGGGTGATGCGCCAGACAACAGAGGGCAGTCCAAGAGGAATTAGATGGACAACATTTTCTACACTGGAAGACCTGGAATGTGCAGATGACATTGCACTACTCGCGCATTCACATCAACACATTCAAGAAAAAACCGATAGACTGAATAAGTATGAACCAGCAGGTTGGCCTGAACATCAATCTGAAGAAGACAGCGGTCATGACACTAAATGTGGGCAATCCTGAGCCAACAATAGTAAGGAACCAGAAGTTAGAACAGACAGACACATTTACTTACCTAGGATGCATGGTAACACCTGACGGCGGAACAAGCAAGGACATTAACAACAGAATGAATGAAGCGAGAACAGCCTTTGCTATTCTCAACAACATTTGGAAGTCTTCCCAGTACAGCACAAACACCAAATTAAGACTGTATGAGAGCTGTGTACTTTCTGTGCTTCTCTATGGTGCGGAATGTTGGGAGAGTAACAGAGAAGGAAATGTCGAAACTGTCCTCCTTCCACACAATCTGCCTAAGGAAAATTCTCCGAATCTTTTGGCCAAACACCATCAGCAACCAAGAACTACTTATTTGGAGTAACCAGGAGGACATGCACACCATCATAGCAGGCAGACGCTGGAGTTGGGTTGGCCACGTCCTCAGAAGGGACCCTGATACCATCACAAGAACAGCTATGCAATGGACCCCCGACGGAAAGCGAAAGAGAGGCCGACCAAAAACAACTTGGCGGAGAACTGTGGAAGCCGAGATGCACAGAATGAACCAGAGTTGGGGCACTGTACGAAGGATGGCCGCCGACCGAGCAAAGTGGAATCAATTTGTTGCTGCCCTACAAGACGCCACCAGGCGTGATTGCCGATGACTGCTTTTGGCGTTTGGCGGTTATGGATCAAAGAAGAAAGAATGGGGAACAAACAGAGGCGGACACAGTAACTGTCAATTCCAGCATCAGCTACCTTCATAGAAGAATCTGATAAACAGAACACGAATAATCACTGAAGCCAATAGAGAAGAAACATAAGAAAAGGGCTTATGATTCAAATGGGGAATTCAGAGTCACGAGAAAGAAAGTGAAGAATTTAAACGATCGGTGCGCGGAAAATAGGGGTGAAAGTTCAACACACACAAACAAAAAAACGTTGTATTCTTGTTTTAATAATGTTCTGTGCCTTATAAAATTTAAAAATAAAATATGTAGTTATTTTCGAAGAACATAATAATTTATTGACAATTACTCTTCTTCCTCTTATTCTTCTTTCACCTTTCAACTCCGCAGGGGCTTACGTCCTCAACAAACGTATGCGAAGTCTTCCTATCCCGTGGCAACTGTTCAAGGTCTATCCATGTGTTTTTTCATTCCATTCACGTTTGTCTTTTCTAAGATGGTCCTGAACTTATATAGAAGTTCCACCTCTTATTGAGAAGCATAAATCAAGTATTTTTACATTCACGTCGTCTGGTCCACCTTACTTGGGTGGTCATCGTTCGTATGCATCTCTAGAACAGCGGCCAGGACTGAATGATTGAGACGACACAGATGGAAGATTAACTTCTATGTTTGCCTTGTATATGCATTGACCATGAAGATGTTTCCTTGATGTAAATAAATGCTGAAGAAGATATATCGTGGTCCCTCTACCCGATGTCTTGTGTTCTTCGGCCAGTGATGTTCTGTGACGACCATACCCGTCTCCATTCGTGTTTGTCAGCATGATGCATGAACGTTTGTGATTCTATATTCTACTTTAACTTAACTACAAAGAAGAAAACCACACGTAACAACATGTTACATTAGTGTGTGTCCGGTCCATCTCGGACTTCTTCTCATCTCTACTGACAAATATAATCGAGGGAATATTCCAGACAAACGTGCAAGGAAACAGCATGCATAGGGGGAAAAAAAACTATCACGTGAGAATTTGTTTTTAGAATAGTTGCCTCGTTTTATCGAGGTGCGACCCTTTCAGTCGATGAGGTCCACCGATTATATTTGGTCTCACGTCCAAAGATAAAAGACCTTGTGGTCTGACGTTTAATCTTAACGCGTATGAAGTAATCTATCTGAGTGTTCTCTCAAGGTACCAGACAATGCATCTTTGAGACTTTTTTTTTTAACTAACCTTCGTTGCGAAAATTGTACTTACACTATATAAAAGCACTAGCATTGTCGGCTCGTCCTTGTTTGACGTCACGCAGTGAAAGGGGGAGGGGATTCAAAATGTTGTGACGAAGTGTGATGATAGAGGGACGGGGGGGGGGGGGGGGGGAAAGAAGAAATGTGACGTCACACAAAAACAGCAAGGATCGCTTCTTACATGATCGATGTCGGGAAAAAAATTACATTTTCTAACTTCATCTTCCGTATCTAATTTAAATGAAGCCAAAATAAGCAACAATGTTAATAGATTTAGCAACATTTAAGGGGGCAGTCTTTGTAAAAGCGTTTTTGTGACGAAATGTGACAAGGGGGGAGGAGGTTAAAAATGGAAATAAATTGCATGTTATATCTTCGGTGATCCCTGGCTAAAGTAATGACAATCCTGTGGATTGTAGTGCTAATTTCCATTTGGCCACTAGAGGGTATAGCATGTCCTATTTCCTATGACGGTATTGCCTCCCCTGCTTTGCAGTAGTGGTCCAACAGTGGCCAAAACTCAAGAGTCTCTAATAGTGGCTTCTAAGGTATCTACCTGCGCACAAGATTACTCTTGGCAGATGTGTAGATAGAAGTTTAATTACACTTCTACCACAAAGGATTGTTCACAAGATATTCAGATAAAAGAAAACATTGCTGGCATTTGCTGAGCACGTTAATTCTGGAATCTGCAGACAACCTTTGTGAAGAATTTAAGCAATGGGTTATTCTAGCTCGCTAAACCCCCACCCCTGAGTTAATCAGTGGAATTATTATTATAATATAGCTCTTTTTAGAGTGTGTGTTTATTAACTTTGACTGAGACAAACATGTAATGCATTTACAATGATTGAATCGACGTTAAATTGGTATAATTACAAATAACATAATTTAATTATCACTTTATGTTTAACAGTTTAAAAGACAGGAATAATAGTTAATTACAAAATAAAGTTTTCATCACTCGGGTGATGGTTTTTATAAGAGGTTCAAGTGGCAGCATATGGGTTAACTTAGCTGCCAGAGACGATTCTGATCCTCCTCTTCCTGATGAGTTGGTTTTCTGTACACTGCGTTCACTCATCTCTGGTCAAGATTCGTAGGGTGAAGCTCATTTCCCAGGAAAGTCTAGGAGAGTCTTCAAAGCTGGTCTTCCGTCTTAAAGCATAACCACTTGTCCCTTCTTGTCTCAGAAATGGTCCTTTTTCCTGGTACCACCAATAACTGGTAATAGAAATAGGGTGGGGCATTTGCTGATGATGTTGCCCTGATTGCTAAATCAGAGGCACATCTCCAATCCAACCTGCAAGTCTGGAAGGAAGAGCTGGAGAAGAGAGGGATGGTCATAAGCAGCTCTAAAACAAAATCCATGGTGATATCACGAGAAGAAAGAAAACATCAGATTAAGTTGGGAGAACAAGTCCTGGAGCAGGTCGACCACTTTAAATATCTCGGAGCTATTATAGACCGAAAGGGAGGCATCAAAGAAGAGTTGGCCACTCGAAAAGCAGCGGCTGGGAGACTTTTTCAGGCCATAAATCGTGGATTCCTCAGCAAGAAAGAGGTTGGTAAGAAAACGAAGATGGCTGTATACCGCTCCACCTATGTCCCAGTCTTGACATATGGATGCGAGTCGTGGGCAATGACTACAACCCACAAAAGCCAGATCCAAACCTCAGAAATGAGGTATCTGAGGAAAGTGGTTGAAGTAACAAGAAGAGACATGGTCCGCAACCAGACGATCCGTCAAGGCCTAAAATCCCATCCGCTGCAGACCCAAATAGAACAGTCCCAACTAAGATGGTTTGGCCATGTCTGCAGAATGGGAGAAGATCGGCTACCACGACAAGCATGGGAAACAAAGAGCCAGGGATCCAGACCTCCAGGACGACCCAGAGTCCGCTGGGAGGACAACATTAGACAATCTTTGAAGGACCGAGGACTAGAATGGAACCAGGCCAGGAAGAAGACAGCTGATAGAATGGTCTGGCGCTCTCTCTTCCAAACCTCTACACCTCACGGTAGAAGGGGAACGACTAAGTAAGTAAGTAAAGAAATAGGGTGGGTGGGTGTGTGAGTGTGTGTGGGTGTGAGTGTGTGTGTGGGTGGGTGGGTGGGGGATGGGTGTGGGTGGGTGGGAGTGGGTGGGAGTGTGTGTGTGTGTGTGTGTGTGTGTGTGTGTGTGTGTGTGTGGGTGTGTGTGTGTGTGTGTGTGTGTGTGTGTGTGTGTGTGTGTCTGTGTGTGTGTGTGTGTGTGTGTGTGTGTGTGTGTGTGTGTGTGTGTGTGTGTGTGTGTGTGTGTGTGTGTGTGTGTGTGTGTGTGTGTGTGTGTGTGTGTGTGTGTGTGTGTGTGTGTGTGTGTGTGTGTGTGTGTGTGTGTGTGTGTGTGTGTGTGTGTGTGTGAATAAATATAAATGTTAGTTCACCTGTTAGTAATGAAACATATAATGAAAAATGCACTACTTACGCCAATCTTGGCTCACAGACGTTTTTGCCCAGAGGACTGCACTGGCAGCTGCCTTCTTTCACGTGTACCAGGGGGTCTTTAATTTTAACTTCAATTCCCTCTGACTCCGTGTTTTTCTTCAGTTTCCTAGTCCCGGTGTTCCTTATTAAAATGTAGAGATTTCCTGTGCTTTGTAAGTTTTATTTGGTTCTCCAATAAAAGGTCCGGTTAAAAAAGGGAATTATGAATCTAGTCTTCACTCTGGCGAGGTCTAATATTGTCTTGGCGAGCGTGAAATTGACAGTGAAATAAAACTTCGAAATGGTCAGACTATATTCCCTGTCTTCTCACGCCTTCGTTTGTTATGGAGTTAAATAAACGCTCCAATCAAATTCAAACAGGTCGGGTGTGGTACTTTCAAAATATTTCCGACATGGACAAATTTAGCAAAGGTCACGTCTCCCATATATGGTAATATGATTTCCGATGCCCTTGTGTACAAACTTACAGACAGATCGGGGAACTCACATGACAACATGTGTAAGCTATAATACTTATTACTTTATTAGAACGCAATGTTGTCATAACAAGTCTGCCCGGAAGCGATTATGTTACACTTGTCTGCCCCCATGTGTCACCAGACAGTAATCTCGTTATCAGTAGTATGAGTACGCAAAACTCCATGTCTGCCCATCTGATTTACAAAACGAGTCGTCTTATCAGCGATTCAATCTAAACACGCCGGCGACTATCTTATCTCACTTGCTCACCGCAAACTAGAATGACAGGGTAACAAACAGGTGACATTACAGAGAGGAATGTCGAATGATTTGATAAAATCAAATATCTGCTACTTAGCAGAAAAATAACGACGAAAGAAAGAAAGAAAGAAAGAAAGAAAGAAAGAAAAGAGCGATACTTGAGAGCACATAATAAAAATCAGATCCACAAATGTACCGATAATGCCGGAGAGAACCAGAGATCGTGATAAGGCCGTCCATTTCATCACAAGGACTTTGTCCATATATGTGGGCGGAACTACAAGCTGCCCATGTCCTTGTAGTCTTCTGCCAGCTTTCCTGTACAAATGTGCATTTTTCATACAGTAATCTCCCCGTTCTAAGGGATTAATAAAGTCATCCTTTATTACCATTAAGCTCCTGAAGGATCATAGGATTTCACCAAATTTCCTCCAGGTGCTCTAAGGGTATCCCATCCACTCAAGATCTGTCCATGTTTTCTTCAACAAAGCAGGGTTAACCTCATGACTTTAAACACTTAGACTAGCGAAACAGCTAAACAAACTAGGAGGAGCCAAACAACCAACCGACGCGTGAAACGATGGCGCAGATGTGGTCGGTCATTGGGCTTCTGAACACAAGTTTTTTTTTATTTTTAAACGTAATAATTTTGTAACTGTGCCACGAAAGTTTAAAAACAAAATAACTATAGATTTGATCTGAAACATGAACCCCGTTAGTCATTATAGAAAACTCTCTTTAAAAAGAAATAAAATGTTCGTATTTTCGCGAGATTCGACCTAATTTACTGCAGCAACAATGGCTGCTACTACTCCTGCTGTACAACAACAAAGTCAGATATTACTACCATTGCTGTACTACTATTACATTACATACTACTACCGCGGCTGTCCTACTACAACGATAGCTACTTCTATTAACAGAGCCACCATTACTTCTGAAACTATTTTGCAGTGCTTCTTTCGACATTTGGCTTTAACAAAACGCTATCATTCTTAAGTTGTCTTTCATTTCATGTCATCCATGAAAGGTCCATTCTCCAAAATTCACTTTTCTCTGCATCATAAATCGAAGAAATAACAGACTGTAGCCGAAAATTATTCAAAATGAATCCTCACAGCTATCAGCCAGAGAATATTCTAGACTGGGCGTGTCTTAGAGATTTCTGATGGTAAAATTACGAAAATAAAATTGTCCAAGCCGAGCCCAAGTGTTCGGGTTTCTGTGTTATATTTCAAACTAACGTTTTGCTGGCTTTGTGAAGTTTTTAATTATTAAAGAGGAGTGCGCTGTTATTTCATATTTTCTTCTGCCTCGTGCGTTAATTTTTCTTCTTCTTCGTACACTCCCAAACGTCTACTTGAATGTTTGCAAAGAAAGCAGTAGTCAGTTTGAGGCTATTTGAACCTCCGTAGAGCATTTCCACGAATGGTGCTGGTCTCGGCAATGTGCGTTTTCTCTGTTCCGCATTTGTTGGGCAACTTTGAAGCAGCTGTTCAGCAGCCATTTTATCATTGCCACAGTTACACTCATCGGTAGTTCCTATTTTCAGCTTGTTTAATAGGTGCGTTAATTCATATTTATTCACATTTGGTTGCCTCACTTGCACCATAAGCCTGTCTTGAATTTTCCTCAATAAATGGCACAGCGTGATGAAAACAGTTTTGTTGAACGGAAAACAAACATGGAAAGATAACAACACTGATAAGATATCTACTTGTTAAACCTTTCTTTGAAAAATTGGGAATTCAGATTGCTAAATCCAATGTAGAATCCAGGCAAAGGAAGTTGGGGGAGAATCCAGGCTGTGAAAATTAATGTCCAGATTGCGACCACATTTTAAAATTTGATTTATCAGTTTTGAAAATTGTAAACATTTGCAAGGAATATTATCAATAATTATAACGCTTCTTAATGAGAAGAGGACGCGGTGGTTGGTTAGGACAAACATTGAAGAAACCCATTAAGGAAAAAACGTTGATAGCATTAACAGGCAGTTCTTCTTCTGAAATCCGCAGGGTAAAAGGGGTAGTGAAAAATATATTTTTAAAAATCCTTGCAGAAGAAAATTTGTTGGACTTAATACTCCAAATACGATTCAAGACACTGTAAATGTTCCTTAGGGCATTCTGATACGTGCATTAATTCGTAAAGTCGGTGCAAACTCTGTTACGAAATTTTTTGCAACAACATGTAGGTGCAGAACTGTTAATCTAACTAAAAATTTCAGTCAAATTGGAGCCCCCACTGTTTTTTTAAACGAAACGTTTTTTCTCAAACTTCATGAAAGGTTTGTAGTATTTTAATGATAATGGTGACTTGTTCACTGAAAGAACCTGAACCTTGGCGCCCATTCAAATCATTATAGATTGTACATTTCAACCCTTTGTAAGGAGCTCATAGGGTGGGATTAACTTCAACAATATGTCTTTTCATACATTTGATAAGTGAATAGTAATAACAATTGATTTTGATTAATAGTTAGCTAACATGGAGTGATTCTTTATAACAGAGGGCATTTAAAACATATTCGTTATGAAGAACTTTTTGTATGGACGTTGCCTAAGACATTGGTTCCGTATATTTTGTTAGGAGTCACGCCGCGATTTGTCTCAAGATTTTGGAATGAATATGGAGTCTTGGCCAGGTTTTTCAGTTACCCTGGTTAACAGCTAATGAAAAAAACGAGTTAATGAACCATGTTAGGATTTGTTGAAATGATATTTGTGGTATGGTCCTAAATATTGATTATTTATATGGTATGGTGCTTTTAATATGATTTTATATGTGGTGTCTAAAATGTTTCACCCACCCCCATATATCTGCCAAATTTGATATTTATATATTGTGGTGCTAAATATGATACCGCTATATAGGTGCTACAATATGATAATATATAGGAATGGTGCTGGTAAATTATGATATTTATATACGGTGCTAAATAGGATATTTATCGTTTTGCTACAATATGAATGGTCAATATGTACTTATAAGACGCATATATACAATTATATATGGTAGCTAAATAGATATTTTAAATATGGTGGCTAAAGTTTGCTACATAAATGGTGCTAAAACATGATAAAAAGTGACTAGGAAGTTATGGGATGGTCTTAACCATCGAAATAGTCATGTAGCTGTCCCTCTCATTTAGAAAAATTCTAGAAACATATTGGAGTACCTTGGCTTTGTAAATTACTTTGGAATCTTTCGCAGTAGTAGATTGAAAATGAGAAGTTGTCGGACATTCTCAATACATGTTAGCACGTATGACCATCTAAGGTTTCAGTCGACCTTGAGGATGACTTCATCGTATATTTGTCACCAGGTCGGTTACATAGGAGTAAGACATCGATTCCACATAAGAATTCTGCTGTAAAAAGCAAAAAATCTGAAAATTTGAGAAGGGTTCAAGAACCAAACATCACAACGCCAAGATCAAAATGAGTGATAAATATGCAAACGTGGAATACATGAGTGCGAATTTTACTAAAGTAGGAAAATTGCAGATGTGATTGTGTCTATAATTAGCCTGGGTCGTCCTTAACCAGTACATATCCACTATTCATTATATGTTTAGATTATATGCGTTAAATTTGTCACTGTAGGCTGTCTAAAGTCCTGAATATAGTGAGATTCGGTCATACAGTCCTGGCAGAGAGGATAGTAACGATTCGCTCCCGTAGCTAGACGGTGGTTGTAGTGGATTTTGATGGTATTGTATGGTTGATGTTACCTAGTGTGATGTATGAGGTCAGCTGTGAAGGCTCCTGAGATAAATGTAGATGTGAATTACAGAAGGCCCTTCTTACTACCACTAACGACCTCACACATATCTTTTTTACTAATGAATGGTGCTAGACTACGTTAAAAGTCTAGGGTACTGATATGTAATGTGTTGTGGTAGATTACACACACACACACACACAGATAATTAAGAAGTCTAATAATATTAATAAACTTTATAACACACTGAACTAACTCAGGCTGTTTTAGTTTTAAAATTTAAATCTTTTGATAAATTTATTTGTTCTGAACCAATTGTTTAGTTGGTCAGAACATAAGAAATATCATGGAGTTATAAATGGAATGCATAATCATATGACATAATAAAATGGAAAATGTGTACCTAGTTATTTCAAATGACTGGTTAATAATAATTATATTAAGATAGTCCCAGGAGAACTTATTACTAGATATGCTGTTGGGGTGGTGTCATCACTCCCAGTCTATGACTACCAAACATTGTCCATCGACTTAGGGGATGAATATATAGTTTAATTTCCCCAATGGAATGTCTCTCTTTTATGGTGAATTATTAGTTGATAAGTTAGTGGGTAATTTGTTGGAAAATCAGTTGGAAAATCAGTTGGTGAACGTCCAGCAGGCCAGATATCACTTATCTCGCCTGCGTCGATCTATTACAAAAGTCTGGCTGCCCCTCCTCTCCGTGCTGGGGGATAATATACGGCTCCTCTGACACAATGGTAGACTACACTGGTCCACACTTGTATATATTACTACAGCATTTGACACCGCTTTGGTGCCAAACAGAAACTCACAATTCTGAAACAAAAGTATTGGGTCATGTGTCAGAATTCTACCTCCTGAACTACTTCTGCACACAACACTACACACAACAACACCACATAGACTGGGTCAGATCTCTCTGACCACACAGCACATCTTACCTAGTTGGTTTCACATAGTACTAGTTCCCCAACACTAAATTGCATCTGAGATATGTTCAATAGCTTCCTGCTATTGAATAAGATAGGTGATATGTTCCACTGATCTCAACACTAGATCCCTTTTCATAGTTTCATTTAGGCATTCCTATATATGTTCTTTGTATGTATGTCTCTAGACCCTGAACTTGGGCTGGGGATCTAGAGCGAACACTTACTTGTCGTAATCATTTTTATGATTTGGCAGTATCAATCACTCGAATTATTAAAATATGCAAAATAAATGTTGTTCATTCTTACCAGAATTCAGAATTGAGAACACAGTTAAATTTGCCAGCAAAACTCAGCTGAGCTGCTGGCTGTATGATGGCGTTCCACTATATATTTGTATTCTTCTGGAATCAACACCACTGTTAATTTAAACTGCGTCTCTGAACAGACTTATGTCAAATGGCAAAAATTCACCTCTCTATCCCGCTACTATAAAATGCGTGGGCCAATCGCCGACTTCCCCCCTAACTTTCAATTCTACACCCAAAAGTCACTTCAGTCAAATCTCAGTCAAGTATGTATTACGGTCTGTTAGTCCGTCTGTCTCTACTTGTTTTTTTTAAATGGCGGTGGGAAAGGCTGGCATGGGTGAGCATGTCTCCTAGTATCTTACGCATTATTTTTAACCCTACATTTTATCGTTAATTTTGGAGATATTTTAACGTTGTATCATGGTAAAATCATCACACATCTCCCCACCTGAGAACATGCACTACGGCAAGTTCCAAAACCAGTGATACACATAGATAAAATCTCTCCTCACGCCTGCCACTTCTCTAATTTTGATCACAGGGGTGCCGACTGAGGAAATCTGCACCGACATTCAATGAACCTGGGATATATTCGATAATAAACTGATAAGGTTGCAACAATAAAGACCACCTCAACAATCTTGCGTTTTCATGCTTAGCCTGAGATAAGGTCTACCAGGGCGAGCCCAGTGATGATCCGTCTGGACCACAAAAGTCCCTACCCATACAGATAACATTTGGATACTTTTTTATAGCCCAGAATAACCGCTAAACATTGCCACTTTTCTCCCACCTTGTTAGAATGATCCTTGGTTCCGCTTTATTCAATCTCTTTGCGCTTGGCGGCAAATCCATCGGAGCATGCATAAAAGACGATAAAGTCTGGGTTCAAGTTTCCCCATCGGGTGAAGATGACCTCTGCAACAAGGCCGCCCCGAGGCCGACATTACTTGCATCGGTTCTCACAACAAAGTCCTGTGTCAAATCAGGACAACATGAGAATAGGGAACTTGCTTTCTGAGTTTTTCCTTTAAATTTCCTTGGAAAGCTAATTCACATTGCGCAGTCCAAATAATTTTATCTGGAAGTCCCTTGCGAGTCAGATCAGTCAGAGGAGCACAAATAGAGTTAAAATTTTTGATATATTTTTGATAAAATCCGCATAACGACACGAATGATCGCACGTCCTTTTTTGTTTGTGGTCTAGGTGCTCTCTGCAATTTTTCCAAGTTCTTGGGATCAGGGGTCATGTTACCCTGATATACAATGTGTCCCAAGAATTCCAACTCTTTGCATCCAATACAACATTTTGTTGGCCTAGCAGTTAAGTTCGCCTCCCTAAGCCTATCAAATAACATTTTTAGAGCGTCAATGTGTTCTTCAAATGTCTCTGTGGCGACGAGAATATCATCCATGAAATTCGTGATACATGGGTTATTCAGTGTCGTAAATTTATTTTGAGAGAAAAGAGTCTTAGAAATAGTGGTCCGGTTTAGAGTGAAAAATGATGATGTAAAGCTCAGTGATAGAAAATGTAGAGATTTAATAGTTGCTTCACAGCGAGCTGGAGGAGAGTAAAGACAGACTTATTTACGACAAATCGTTTCTCTCAATCTTCTCTTCCACTCTCCTGGTCAAACAATTATTTGCTAGTTTTCCAGTCACGCATCTGCGCGCACACCGATTTGGTGTTTTCAAACACACAGACGACGTAGATACAAACTATATTAAACGAATAAGGAAAAGTTGGGCTTTGGGTACATCCAACACAGAACTAAATGAGTTTATGTGATTTTATTCACTTTAAACATCAATCACTAACAAATATCAGGTTTTACATAAATTATCATAAGTACACAAATACAAATAACAAATTTGGGAGGGGTGAAGAAGATTGGTATCGACTAAGCCCTTCCCGCTTATTAGACAAAGATAAACCCAGTCCAGAGATAGATAATATCAGGAACACGGGTACGTTAACCTAACAGTGAAGTTAATTGCTCTGAAAGAGGTGTTACAAAGTTAGGTATAGGTGATAGAAAAAAACTGTTCTTCCCAATTGTTCTTCCCTTTACTAAGCAAATGAAAAGGAGGGGGTTTTAAACATAGTTAACAAATTATCAACTATCCCACTTAAAGGAACAATGTAGGGTATACAGAAAAGATATATATTACCAGGTAAGCAAGTTAACAAAATGGTTACACAAAAGAATTAATTTCCTGTCATTCATACACTCTGTGCGGATCCACACTCATATACACCACACACTTACCGAGTTGCAGCATCAGTCACTCCATAGAATGATAAACACACTGATTAAACTCTTGACACGTGTAACTGTCTAGCACTTCTATGCCCCGCCCCAGATATTGCGAGTTTTTACTGAGAGCAAATATTCCCGCTTATCGCCGGACTTGAAGTTCTAAGAGTTCTTGTGGTTTATTATAAAGAAACGAGTCTATGGGATGGCACTGACACAGTTCGACACAGGGGTGAAAATGAAGTGGTCTCTTTTAATCCTCCGCTATGGTAAAATTCCTTCAATGCGTGATGATAGTTTTATTAAATCCAATTGAGGAAAAAAACTAGGCTCAGTCACAGTCAGGAAAATATGTACTCTCTCACAGTAAACAGTAAATATAATATCGCTACTGGCGATGATTACCTTCCAGTTTATCTTACAGGTTTGTAATGGTAATTTGATGATTGTTCTTTAAAATGTTCTTGGGTGGGCTTTATTTCATTTAATTCTGACAGCTAGGTCGCAAAGGACCGCCACAAGATTATATTTAAAAGAAATGTTTCTTCAATATGACTGGAAGTTTATAGGATGATTTCTTTATTTCTTTCTTTATTTAGCTGGGACCGCAGGTTACGATCACTCTGTGTGAAAGAAAAAAGACATGTAACATACCGAAAAATCAAGCGCGATAAATTTCCCGTTAAGCCTATAATACACTCGAGTATTTAATTATGTATTTAATAAACACTGCGCGAATTCTAGTGGTTAAAAACACACATCTATAAAACTAGGACTTAACTGAATTTATTAATTATAAATTCCTTCGCGACTTTAAAAGTTAATTTAAGCATCTATTATCTTTTGAAATAATATAATAGATAGATCATTATATTTACAACTGGAACTATTGAGATGGTTTAATTTAATAGATTTAAATTAACACAAAATCCATTGAAATAGAATGACTTAACTAGACCACTGATCACTTTACACAATATATATTACCGCTTTGCACAGAATAGAAATCACTGCAAATATATATATATAATCCAGGGGAAAATCTATAACAAGATTTCAATAAAGCTAGTGCTTCTGTAAAGGTCTGGCCAGCGAGTGATAAAATGTCTATTCTTCATGGTCTATTTATCTAAAATGGAATGTAAGTTGAGTGGGACATGATAAACTTGACAGCTTATTTGATCTCATGAACTTTTGGGGATCTGACCGCCAAATCAAGGGAAGAAGCCGCCCCCTGGTCTTCGTATCTCTGTTCGCTGCTGCCCGTTTCGGCTTTCCCCGTTCGCTCGGTTCTGCGATTGACACCGAGACGCGAAAATAGCGGCAAGCAACTGCGTCTCGTATCAGGGACCACTACTGTCTTTGATAACGCCGATAGTCTCCCCTGAAATCCCTCAGTCTGTCTCTTTGATCGTGGTCGCTGTATCTGTTTGATTCTGGCGACGCCCCCCACTGGCCAAGTTAATTAAAATAACTGCCTATGATTGTTCAAGAGATGTTAGTGGGCGTGATTTAATCTCTCCTTAAATCAATGCGATGACCAGAATGAACGATAGGTAAACTTTCCGCATATCAATCAGCAAACGTGTTTGCCCTCTGTGTGGAACAGTTGCATAGCTAATGAATCCACGTGAAAGAAGTCCCGTTTTACAAGAATTACAACAAAGTTCAGGGTCAGCCGAGTTCGTCCATCACAATCGTCCCCTCTTTTGAGACGTGAAAACGTGTTTTCATGTTTGATTTATGACGATGAAGCTGCCCTGATCGGTAACTTTTGGATGATTGGTATCTTCACCTTCCTCCTCTTCCTCTGTAGTCCAGTTTCTACTCAGGAAATCAGCCCCGACATTCTGTCTTCCCGGAATATATTCCACTTTGAAAGAATAAACGCTTAAAAGGAGGGCCCAACGCATGATCCTAGCGTTAAATTCTTTATTGGCACCAAGAAATGCTAACGGAGCGTGGTCTGTTTGCACCGTGAAAGATGTACCATAAAGAAACTCATGATGGCGTCTGATACCGTCAATCAGAGCAAGACATTCCCTTTCAACTACGCTGTAGTTCCGTTCCGCTTTATTTAATTTCCGACTGCCATAGGCAACTGGAAATAGCATGTTCAGGTCACTGTCATCGGCTTGAAGCAGTGTTGACCCGATGCCCTGACCTGACGCGTCGACTCTCAGTACAAAAGGTTTCTTGAGGTCAGGCAACCTCAAAATGGGGTATGCAGACAACTGTCCTTTCAAAGTGCTATACGCGTGTTCGCACTTTTGATCCCATATGACCTTATCAGGACAACCTTTCTTTGTGAGGTCAGTCAGAGGTGCCGTCAGTCCGTTGAAGTTCTGGATGTACTTCTGATAGTATGCACATAGCGATATGAAGGAACGTACGTCTTTCTTCGTTCGGGGTCTTTTTGCTGCCACTATTTTCTCCACGTTCTTCTTAATAGGCCAACTGCATCCGTGAGAAATAGTGTGCCCCAGGAAGTCTAACTGTTCAAACCCGATGAGACATTTGCTAGGTCTGGCTGTGAGACCCGTTTCCTGTAGTCTCCTGAGGAGCATAGCAACCGTAGCAATATGTTCTTCATAGGTTTCCGATGCAATTAAGATGTCATCCATGAAATTATGGATATGGGGACTTTGCAAAGGTTCTAGAAGCTTCCTCATCATCCTGGTGAACACTCCTGGTGCGTTATGCAATCCGAACGGCATCACATTAAATGTGTAATGTCCTTCACTAGTGCTGAAAGCTAACAAAGGTTTAATTTCCTCCTTGACTGGTATCTGATAATAACCTTTACTGAGGTCAATCTTGGAGAAAATCTTTGCTTTGCTGAGCTTGGTGAACAACTCAGAAACAGTTTGGAGAGGTTCAGGCTGGAATTCCGTTACAGCGTTTAGCAACCTGTAATCTATACACAGCCGAACTTCCTTATTGGGCTTCTGCAACAGCACTACACTGGAACTGTAAGGAGATGTAGACTCACTGATAATTCCTGCTTGACGCAGCTTGTCTATTTCTCCGCGAAGTGCATCCGCTTTAGCGTACGGGATGGGGTAAACTCTGGTTCGAACAGGGGTCTCGTTTGTTAATTTCATATCAAATTCAATGAGATTTGTTCGACCAGGTACATCCGTTAAGACTGCACTGTACTGTTTTAGTAGAGCCCTGGTTTCTGTTTGTTGTTCTGGTGAGAGATTGTCGCCGAACTTGACATCTTTAAAGGATTCTGTGGGTTGCAGTGGATACTCCATGCAACCATCATCATCTTCCTCGTCTTCCGTTGCTATGGCGACAGCCAGGAGATGATCGGAGAATGGCACGGGTCTTTCCAAATATTTCTTTAGCAGATTTATGTGGAAGACCTTCTCCTTTCCTTTGATGGAGATCTTGTAGTTGGTACGTGAGATCTTTTTAAGGACGGTAAACGGTCCTTGCCATCCGATGCGAAGTTTATTGCTTCCGGTTGGAAGTAGCAATAGGACTTTCTCCCCTGGTTGTAGTTCTCTCTCTTTTGCAGCTTTGTTGTATCTTTTCGTAATTTTAGCGCGGGCTTTCTTAAGGTTGGTAGTAGCTAGATCCCATCCTAGCTTTAGCCTTTCCTTAAGCTCAGATACATACTTGCTTGCAGAGACGACTGTCTCGTCAGCCTTCTGGTCTGTCAGGGACCGAAGTAAGGCTTCTAGTGGCCCCTTAATAGGTCTGCCAAATAAAAGTGTAGCTGGCGCAAAACCCGTAGACGCTTGGGGTACCTCTCGGTAGGCGAATAAGGCAGCCGATATATATTGGTCCCAGTCTTCCGGTTTCTCCTGACCCAGCTTACGTAACATCATGGTGAGGGTACCGTTAAAACGTTCCACGAGCCCATTTCCGGCCGGATGGTAGGGACTTGTGTGGATATGTTTGGCCCTCAAGATCTTAAAGATCTCCTCCATTAACAGGCTACGGAATTGGGATCCATTGTCCGTCAAAACTTGTTGAGGGAATCCCAACCGTGTAAAAATTTGCACAACGGCTTCTGCGACATGATTGAGATTAGTGCATGGTAGCGGTACGGCTTCGGCCCACATAGTGCAAGTGTCAACTAAGGTCAGGATGAACCTGTTCCTTCTTTTGGTCTTTTCCAGGGGACCAATAATGTCGACAGCAACCCGTTCAAATGGAGTCCCTACTATTGGCATTTGCCCCATAGGTACTGGGGGTGTCAAGTGCTTGGGTGCTACCCGTTGGCACTGGGCGCAGGATTTCACATACCTGACAATGTCAGAGTTCATTCCTGGCCACCAATAGTGGTTTTTTATTCGCTGAATAGTGGCGTTTTGTCCCATATGTCCGCTAAAGGGAAGAGAGTGCCCCATTTCTAAGATCTGGTTTCTGTACTGCGTCGGTACTAGGAGCTGGTTATTTCCCGTGTCCGGGTTGCCCGTTCTACGATACAATACACCATCCTTAGAAAAGATGTCTCCGTTGTGTCTGGGGTCCTTAGCCATGGGCAGTTTTTTAAAGCAGGGCGCCAGAGTAGGGTCCTTTTGTTGCGCCTCCTTCAGTTCATTCGGCAACAAATTTGGCGCAGGCTCCCTCTCCTTCTTGGCTTGCCCTCTTGTGGTTACCGCTGCCACAATCGGCTCCTTAGGTCTCCCAATGAACACATATCTACATCCCAAGATAACTGGGTAGATAGGATCATCCATAATGGCCGCTTTAATAACCCCTCTGACAAAATCAGAGTGTATTTCTACCAATGCGATAGGAAGCGTCCTGGGTGCATCACTCCTGAAAACTCCACTAAGTTTGACGGTTTCCTCTGTCTCCTGACCGGGTTTGACTAGGTGCCTAGCGACAATACAATCAAAACTTAATCCAGTGTCAAAAAGACAAGTAGTAGAGGTACCGTTCAAAATTACAGTTCCTCGAGTTGAGGGTCGGTCCCCCTCAGGTTGAGAATCACTGACATTGACTCTACCTTTCGAGGCTGTATGCAAACATCCAATGCGGTTTGCACCGGTTTGTTTGCCCTGATCAGACGTTCCTGGTGTAGGGGTCTTCCCTTTTCCTTGGTGGCCGCGCTGCCACGTAGGCTTGTTGGGTTGATCAGAATTGTTGTTGGGGGGGAGGGGGGGTATCGGGTTTTGTAGAATTTCGATTTTTCCTGGGGGGGTTTCTGTGTATTGTTATCTCGTTGGTTAAAATGTTGAGAGGAAGTGGAAGAATAGGATGCCTGTTCTAGATTCTGTTTTCGAGATGGCTCATCGGTGGGTTTACGTTTAGTGCTGGGAAGTTCGGCCATTGCATTGCTATAGCGTTCGCCTTTATTGAGTATGTCTTCAAGCCTGACTGCCCCCTGTTCCGCCAAAAATCTACGTGTTTCATTCGACAAAGTGGATTTTATCTGCTCCACAAGAACAAGTTCGAGGAGTCCCTCATATGAAAGAGGTAGGTCAGATAATTCAATGCACTTTGTCAGATAACCCGTGAGACGTGAAGAGAACTGGGGAAATGTTTCCGTGCTCTCTTTTCGGCTGTTTCTGAACAACTGCAGAAACTTTCGGGCAGTCATCTCAAACTGCTGTAGTAAGGCCTTCTTCAACATGTCGTAATCATGTTGATTCGGTCCCAGCTTTGTGTACACGTCATAAGCATTGCCTTTCAGTGACATTGAGAGTTTAAGCGCCCAGCGGGTACTCTCTAACCCATAAAGATTCGCGAGTCTCTCGAATTTTTCTAGGTAGCTGTCAATTTTTTCGTTAGGGCTAGGAAAAGATTCTAAAGAAAACGACATAGCAGTTAATTGGGCAGATTGAGTACTGGAGAGGTCCATTGATTGAGACTGGGGTGAAGACGGCTCTCCGTTAGTCGAAGTAGAGGTGCCCCGACTCTCTAGAGCCTTAAGCGCCAGTTGATGCTGTCTTTCCTTGTCTCTCTCTCTCTCTCTCTGCAAGTTTCCATCTCTGCTTCAATTTTCTTCTGTTCCAAAAGACGTTCTTCCGCTTCTTTCTTATCTGCCCTCTCCTGGGCTTCTCTCCTCTCTGTTCTTTCTTTCTCTTCCTTCTTCTCAGGAACTCTGAACCGCTACGAGAAAAAAAACACAAGTATAAATTTACCTGTGTTACCTCCTACCTGTACTGTGCAAACTTATCGCTGCTATTATCTGGCAATTAAGGCTCTAAACGCAAGCGACTATGCCACTAAATGGTAAGTTACACTGGAAAAGAATCTAATTTGGGAGGGGTGAAGAAGATTGGTATCGACTAAGCCCTTCCCGCTTATTAGACAAAGATAAACTCAGTCCAGAGATAGATAATATCAGGAACACGGGTACGTTAACCTAACAGTGAAGTTAATTGCTCTGAAAGAGGTGTTACAAAGTTAGGTATAGGTGATAGAAAAAAATCCTGTTCTTCCCAATTGTTCTTCCCTTTACTAAGCAAATGAAAAGGAGGGGGTTTTAAATATAGTTAACAAATTATCAACTATCCCACTTAAAGGAACAATGTAGGGTATACAGAAAAGATATATATTACCAGGTAAGCAAGTTAACAAAATGGTTACACAAAAGAATTAATTTCCTGTCATTCATACACTCTGTGCGGATCCACACTCATATACACCACACACTTACCGAGTTGCAGCATCAGTCACTCCATAGAATGATAAACACACTGATTAAACTCTTGACACGTGTAACTGTCTAGCACTTCTATGCCCCGCCCCAGATATTGCGAGTTTTTACTGAGAGCAAATATTCCCGCTTATCGCCGGACTTGAAGTTCTAAGAGTTTTTGTGGTTTATTATAAAGAAACGAGTCTATGGGATGGCACTGACACAGTTCGACACAGGGGTGAAAATGAAGTGGTCTCTTTTAATCCTCCGCTATGGTAAAATTCCTTCAATGCGTGATGATAGTTTTATTAAATCCAATTGAGGAAAAACTAGGCTCAGTCACAGTCAGGAAAATATGTACTCTCTCACAGTAAACAGTAAATATAATATCGCTACTGGCGATGATTACCTTCCAGTTTATCTTACAGGTTTGTAATGGTAATTTGATGATTGTTCTTTAAAATGTTCTTGGGTGGGCTTTATTTCATTTAATTCTGACAGCTAGGCCGCAAAGGACCGCCACAAGATTATATTTAAAAGAAATGTTTCTTCAATATGACTGGAAGTTTATAGGATGATTTCTTTATTTCTTTCTTTATTTAGCTGGGACCGCAGGTTACGATCACTCTGTGTGAAAGAAAAAAGACATGTAACATACCGAAAAATCAAGCGCGATAAATTTCCCGTTAAGCCTATAATACACTCGAGTATTTAATTATGTATTTAATAAACACAGCGCGAATTCTAGTGGTTAAAAACACACATCTATAAAACTAGGACTTAACTGAATTAATTAATTATAAATTCCTTCGCGACTTTAAAAGTTAATTTAAGCATCTATTATCTTTTGAAATAATATAATAGATAGATCATTATATTTACAACTGGAACTATTGAGATGGTTTAATTTAATAGATTTAAATTAACACAAAATCCATTGAAATAGAATGACTTAACTAGACCACTGATCACTTTACACATCATATATTACCGCTTTGCACAGAATAGAAATCACTGCAAATATATATATATATAAAATCCAGGGGAAAATCTATAACAGGATTTCAATAAAGCTAGTGCTTCTGTAAAGGTCTGGCCAGCGAGTGATAAAATGTCTATTCTTCATGGTCTATTTATCTAAAATATAATGTAAGTTGAGTGGGACATGATAAACTTGACAGCTTATTTGATCTCATGAACTTTTGGGGATCTGACCGCCAAATCAAGGGAAGAAGCCGCCCCCTGGTCTTCGTATCTCTGTTCGCTGCTGCCCGTTTCGGCTTTTTCCGTTCGCTCGGTTCTGCGATTGACACCGAGACGCGAAAATAGCGGCAAGCAACTGCGTCTCGTATCAGGGACCACTAATGTCTTTGATAACGCCGATAGTCTCCCCTGAAATCCCTCAGTCTGTCTCTTTGATCGTGGTCACTGTATCTGTTTGATTCTGGCGACGCCCCCCACTGGCCAAGTTAATTAAAATAACTGCCTATGATTGTTCAAGAGATGTTAGTGGGCGTGATTTAATCTCTCCTTAAATCAATGCGATGACCAGAATGAACGATAGGTAAACTTTCCGCATATCAATCAGCAAACGTGTTTGCCTTCTGTGTGGAACAGTTGCATAGCTAATGAATCCACGTGAAAGAAGTCCCGTTTTACAAGAATTACAACAAAGTTCATGATGAAGCTTGCACTGATCAGGAAATGACTTCATTCCCGACATTCTGTCTTCCCCGGAATATACCACTTTGAAGAAAAACGCTAAAAGGAGGTGGTCTGTTAAATTCTTATTGCACCGAAATGAACGGAGCGTGTCTGTTTGCACCATAAAGAAACTCATGATGGCGTCTGATACCGTCAATCAGAGCAAGACATTCCCTTTCAACTACGCTGTAGTTCCGTTCCGCTTTATTTAATTTCCGACTGCCATAGGCAACTGGAAATAGCATGTTCAGGTCACTGTCATCGGCTTGAAGCAGTGTTGACCCGATGCCCTGACCTGACGCGTCGACTCTCAGTACAAAAGGTTTCTTGAGGTCAGGCAACCTCAAAATGGGGTATGCAGACAACTGTCCTTTCAAAGTGCTATACGCGTGTTCGCACTTTTGATCCCATATGACCTTATCAGGACAACCTTTCTTTGTGAGGTCAGTCAGAGGTGCCGTCAGTCCGTTGAAGTTCTGGATGTACTTCTGATAGTATGCACATAGCGATATGAAGGAACGTACGTCTTTCTTCGTTCGGGGTCTTTTTGCTGCCACTATTTTCTCCACGTTCTTCTTAATAGGCCAACTGCATCCGTGAGAAATAGTGTGCCCCAGGAAGTCTAACTGTTCAAACCCGATGAGACATTTGCTAGGTCTGGCTGTGAGACCCGTTTCCTGTAGTCTCCTGAGGAGCATAGCAACCGTAGCAATATGTTCTTCATAGGTTTCCGATGCAATTAAGATGTCATCCATGAAATTATGGATATGGGGACTTTGCAAAGGTTCTAGAAGCTTCCTCATCATCCTGGTGAACACTCCTGGTGCGTTATGCAATCCGAACGGCATCACATTAAATGTGTAATGTCCTTCACTAGTGCTGAAAGCTAACAAAGGTTTAATTTCCTCCTTGACTGGTATTGATAATAACCTTTACTGAGGTCAATCTTGGAGAAAATCTTTGCTTTGCTGAGCTTGGTGAACAACTCAGAAACAGTTTGGAGAGGTTCAGGCTGGAATTCCGTTACAGCGTTTAGCAACCTGTAATCTATACACAGCCGAACTTCCTTATTGGGCTTCTGCAACAGCACTACACTGGAACTGTAAGGAGATGTAGACTCACTGATAATTCCTGCTTGACGCAGCTTGTCTATTTCTCCGCGAAGTGCATCCGCTTTAGCGTACGGGATGGGGTAAACTCTGGTTCGAACAGGGGTCTCGTTTGTTAATTTCATATCAAATTCAATGAGATTTGTTCGACCAGGTACATCCGTTAAGACTGCACTGTACTGTTTTAGTAGAGCCCTGGTTTCTGTTTGTTGTTCTGGTGAGAGATTGTCGCCGAACTTGACATCTTTAAAGGATTCTGTGGGTTGCAGTGGATACTCCATGCAACCATCATCATCTTCCTCGTCTTCCGTTGCTATGGCGACAGCCAGGAGATGCTCGGAGGATAGCATCGGTCTTTCCAAATATTTCTTTAGCAGATTTATGTGGAAGACATTCTCCTTTCCTTTGATGGAGATCTTGTAGTTGGTACGTGAGATCTTTTTAAGGACGGTAAACGGTCCTTGCCATCCGATGCGAAGTTTATTGCTTCCGGTTGGAAGTAGCAATAGGACTTTCTCCCCTGGTTGTAGTTCTCTCTCTTTTGCAGCTTTGTTGTATCTTTTAGTAATTTTAGCGCGGGCTTTCTTAAGGTTGGTAGTAGCTAGATCCCATCCTAGCTTTAGCCTTTCCTTAAGCTCAGATACATACTTGCTTGCAGAGACGACTGTCTCGTCAGCCTTCTGGTCTGTCAGGGACCGAAGTAAGGCTTCTAGTGGCCCCTTAATAGGTCTGCCAAATAAAATGTAGCTGGCGCAAAACCCGTAGACGCTTGGGGTACCTCTCGGTAGGCGAATAAGGCAGCCGATATATATTGGTCCCAGTCTTCCGGTTTCTCCTGACCCAGCTTACGTAACATCATAGTGAGAGTACCGTTAAAACGTTCCACGAGCCCATTTCCGGCCGGATGGTAGGGACTTGTGTGGATATGTTTGGCCCTCAAGATCTTAAAGATCTCCTCCATTAACAGGCTACGGAATTTGGGGATCCAATGTCCATTCAAAACTTGTTGAGGGAATCCCGAACGTGTAAAAATTTGCACAACGAGCTTCATGCGACAATGATTGCTGAGATTAGTGCAGTTTGGTAAGCGGTACTGGCTTCGTCCCACGATAGTGCAGAGTCGTCAACTAAGGTCAGAATGAACCTGTTCCTTCTTTATGGTATTTTCAGGGGACCAATAATATCGACAGCTACCCGTTCAAATGGAGTCCTCTATTGGCATTCGCACCCCCATAGGTTAATGGGGGTTTCAAATGTGCTTGGGTGCTACCCGTTTGCACGGGGAGCAGATTTCCATTAATGACCAATGTCAGAGTTTCATTCTGGAAACATAGTGGTTTTTCTTATTCGTATGAATAGTGGCCCGTTTTGTCCCATATGGTACGATAAGGGAAGAGATCG